>WKFP01014887.1:133675-208900 GCA_011057875.1 Pterocles orientalis | reverse complement strand
GGGGTCTCTCTAGCTTGGAAAAGAGGAGACTGAGGGGAGACCTAATCAATGGTTATAAATACGTAAAGGGTGAGTGTCAAGAGGATGGAGCCAGGCTCTTCTCTGGGACATCCAGTGATAGGACAAGGGGCAATGGGTTCAAGCTGGAACATAGGAGGTTCCACTTGAATATGAGAAAAAACTTCTTTACAGTGAGGGTGACAGAGCACTGGAACAGGCTGCCCAGAGAGGTTGTGGAGTCTCCTTCTCTGGAGACATTCAAAGCCCGCCTGGATGTGTTCCTGGGTGATCTGATTTAGGTGTTCCTGCTCTGGCAGGGGGATTGGACTAGATGATCTTTCGAGGTCCCTTCCAATCTCTCACATTCTGTGATTCTGTGATTCTGTGATTAACAATTATGAAAGCCAGCCAAGACAACACTGGCTGGTGGTGACAGTAGATTGTGGTCTTTCCTTAGAACACTGAATTGTGCAGTTAGGTAAAGTAATTTGAGAGGTGATGAGATAATCTAACGATCTGCAGTCTAGTATAGTTTCTCATATCAAATCCCCTCTGGAAAGCTAAGAGAAATAAAAACTTTGTCCTGTCAGAGATACAGGAAATTCCTGTCTCAGGAAATATTTAAAAATCTATGCATCCAAAAAAAAAAAAAATCTGTCAGGTAAGAGGATTGTATCTTTAGATGCCTACATCTCACATCAGAACACTTAAGCCTCAACACCGCAAGAGCTGAAGTACTGATAGCATAAAAAAGAGGAACATTCTTTCACAAAAAATATATTTAGATGCTGGGGTTACAAACATTATCCAAAATTAACCTAATAAAAATAAAATAGACATTTCGACCTTGCATTAAGAATTGCACAGCAAAACAGACAACAGAATTAAGCACGCCTGGAAGTAACATAGCTGACATAATTACAGGAGAGAAAAAATCAAATAAATAAAAAACATTCATGGACCATGAAACTTGTGCTTCAGCAAATATGAGATCGATGGATTACATGGCTTTCAAAGGCTTTCATTTACAGTTAAATCCAAACTGAAACACCAGAGCATTAAAGTCAGAAAAATCTGAAGGTTAGCATTTTTTTCAATGAACAAAGTATTAAAAGTACTCCCTAAGTGAGCATTTCTTTTGTTATATAAATCCCTGTTCACTGAACCGATTTCCTGTTAGTAGACCGAACCATGGATTAGGTACATTTGATTTGAAGAATGTCACTAATGAAACAAATCATCAGGAAAGGAAAGAGAATTTTAAAGTGTGCTCAGTGCACTGCAGGGTCATAGTGACGAGGTTTTGTAGAGCAGGCTAGAAACTCAGTGGAAAAAAAATAAGTGAAAAATGTGGGTGTATAGAAACGGATTTATAATGTGGCTTTGGAAAGCTGAACCCTCTGAAAGAGGCACTTGGAACCCAGGTAGCTGATGAAATATAAATGTCAACAACCATTATAGCTTAATGCAAGTGAAACATTTGTAATACAAAGTTATAAAGAAGCGTGGCTGTAGCTGAAGTCAGTCTGGGTTAATGGAGGCCGTATGTTCTTACAATTCAGATCAAAAAATTGGCACTCTGAGCCCCCAGCTTCCACTGCTAATGTTGTCATTAAATTGGTGTAATTTTAAGCAAGTCATGACTGCATTGCCTCAGTTTACCCGTTCACGAAACCAGAATGCCATTTAACTCTGCTGCAGGGCTTAATTATGCTTATAAAGTACACAGAATCATTGTAGGAAACATTCTAAGCATGTGAATTTTTATGGACATAACATCTGCATCAACAGTTTGTTGAATAATAAGGCAAGACATCAAATCTGCCGGTTTGCAGGTGTAAAGGGGGTGGCTTTTTTCCCCCCTCATTGTATAGTAAATTACAAATAATTAGAAAAAGCAAACCTGAGACAAAATGGGACAACTTTGCAATTGTGCTGAGAAGCCAAGACTCACAGTCCCAAACGTAATAATCTGTAGCCTCAGAACATTTTTCTGATATTTGTCTGGAAGATAGTCAAGGTTATGCACCGAAATTTGAAAGTCCATTGTTCATACTGTCACAAATTACATTGCTTATCACTGCGTGGCACAGACACAAACCATGACTGGTTCCTTGTTTCTATGCCAAATGATAGCTAATTACGACATTTGCATTATCATCAGGACAAAACAGTTCAGCAAATTCTTTTACCATTTAACATCAAATGGTTTATATGTTTCAAAGCACTGTTACATATATACTTCTCTGGAGATAGCAATGATGAAGAGGTAGGTGTATCCTCAGCACCTTTAGAAAGTGTCCTTCTTGCCTTCTTCAAATAGTGAGATATTTGTATGTGTGGTGCTTTCAACTTGCACAAAAGTCCCAATTCAGTTTTAAAGTCTTTCTTTTTTTTTTTTTTTTTTTTTTTCTGTTTAGTTTTATTTTAGTTTGGGTTATTTTGTGGGGTTTTTAGTTGAGGGGTTTTTTTCACTTGTTTGTTATGGTAGTTGCAGGGGGGGGATTCTTTGTTTTAGTAAGGTTTTCAGACAATATCCCTGCATGGCAGAAATCAGATATAAATCCATACAATGCTCCTACATTAACAGATCACATTCTCTGACAAAAAAATTTTGTTAATGCACATTTAAGACTCTATCTCTAGTACCTCTTATGAAGCATTAATTCAGAAATATGAAACCTTCTGAAAAGCATAAAATAAAGAATTACAGTACATGACAGCTCAGTCTAACTCCAGCTCTACCTCTGAAGCTTGCAAAAGCCATTGGGAATATCTGTGACAGCCCATCTCCAAAAGCAGTGCATGACAGGGCAGAGTGGTAAAAAAATACAGTGAGTAAAGGTGGTGGTGGGGGAAACAAATGGTGTTTCTGTGGCGTAACTGAAGTGCTTTTTTCCATGATTCTTTTATATTATCTGCAAAACCAGAATGCAAAACATATGTGGCAGGCCACTGATAAGCAAGGGCAGAGCTAAGGGTAATTTTATATTTCCTCATTTCCCACAGTTTGAATTTGACAGGTCAAGACACTGTTGGTTGGCTTGTGAAAAGGCTACAGAAGGAAATCTATAGATCTGTAGGCAACTTCTATAACTTTCAATGCATTTGTTGGACAACTTTCTATAAACTGTAATTTCATTTTTATGAGGTTTTGTGGGTGCTAAAATATAAGAACAAAAATATTTATACACAAGACTCGAAGTTGATTTAGATGGCTACAGCTATTTCTAATGGTGAAAGCTCAGATGCTGCTACAATTAGGCAAAGGGAGTATTTTTTTCCACTCCCGGCCACATTACTACAGTGGAAGGGTAATAATCATTCCCATCATTGCCATCACTGGACGCCGGAGTTACTGAGAGAGATTAACTATTAGTTTTTCTCACATCTAAATAGCATCAGTCTCTGTGGGTTACCCTTCTTCTAAGTACAACAAAGAAGGCAGATGTTTTACAGATTTCTACTTTTGGAAGAATATGTACAGGGCTAATGTTTCCTGACCGCAGGCTCCTTGCAGGGGTTTCTTAATGATCAGCAGAGAGCCTGGCTGGTGAAGGAGTGTGCTGAGCTGCTGGGTCTTTGTGAAAGAGTCCCTGAACATGGAGAGTGAAATGCTTATTTGTTAAGCTGTAATCTGACCTGGGTGTTATAGAACAGTGAAATATATAAATGCTACTTGACTTTTTTCCCCTGTGTGTTTATGACTGAAATGCTTAGCTTCTTTTTATGCGATTTTACAGGCCCACCCCTGGGCACCCCTAAACCATTGCAGTTACCTTTATAATTGCAGCTAAAAAAGAAAAAAAAAAAAAGAAAAAAAATAATCAGACAATATAGACAAAGGTTGAGTGAGAAAGTCTGGTCAAAATTAAAAATAAATCATCAAAATGTATGACATTTAAGTAGCAGACAACGCCTAGTTTTGTGAAAGCTATCTAAAAATGCTTCATCCTATGAATTTTTCCTAAAGACTGATAGTACAGAAGTTCAACAGTCTTGAAAGGAGAGATAAAAACTACAAAAAATTGTTGGGGGGAACAGAGTAAAAGACGTGTTCTCACTATTGTCACTTTCTGCTGTCAAATGAAAGGACATGTGGCAGACTCAGAAGGAAATAGTATTTCTAAGAAAAAAGGAAGACAATTTTGAAAATTGGTTTTGTCATAATAACAAATTGCCAGGTGTTAATCTTTTAGAAAGTCAGCTCCAAGTTCATTTTTTCCCAACTTCTGCTGTATTTTGGGGAAATATTATTTAGAATAAATAACATCCTGCCAATTGAAACACACTGTCTGGTCTTTAAACCACATTGAACTTAAGATGGAGGACTGCAAATCATTGTGGGCCTCATGAATTACAGACAAATTTAGGTAAGTCTATACATACTCAAGAGATATGCATACTGTTAGAAGAAGTATCTAGTCCAGAGGAATTTTAGAAGAAAAAATTAAAATATTTGAGTTTATTTAAAGATGTCTTCAAGCACAGTATTTGGGTTACTATATTCATCAAACTGGAAGCTGATTTGAAATTGAAATATAGATCTTTAGAGTAAAAGGAATGTGCAGATGGTCTTGGATGACTGAGAAACAAACCGAGTACTAGCACAAAATGAGCACAAACTGTTCATTTTACGAGTTGTCATGGAGAGAATTATGAATGGAAAACATTCTTACACACTAACGAAGGCAGGAGAGCCCTGAAAGCTCAATTAATTATGCTGTAACTGCACTACTCCAGTGTGGACAATTTGTTGTACAGTATTTCTTATTTCAAGTGCTGACGAGATACCTTGTAAAATTTGATGCAGACACATCAGTTTCCCAAAGAGCAAAACAAAACATTTTGATTGGAAGGAAGAAAATAGCTATTTGAAGGGAGTTTGCTCATTCATATAAAATTACTTGAGCAAAAGTGAACATGCCAAACCTGGGAAAAGGTCAGAAGGGATAGGAATGTTGCCTTTCATTTTCATTCCAAGGCAGGAGACTAAAGCAGAAGCAGAAATCATTGTGTTTCTTTCTGTAAACCCAGAGCTGGATAGATGATGCAGAGTATGTTAACATATACAAGTACTGGTAAGAATGACCAGCTGGGAGGTAAGGTCAGCCAGCACTTCAGGTATGATATCAATATGATACTACTGACATGAGAATTCGGTGACTACATAAGTTGCTAAAGTTACCATAAAGTAAATTTTTACCATTAATAGTTTATCTGACAGAAAGGAAGATTGTGAGAGCAATATAATGTGCCACATTTTCAAATGAGACTTGCAGCCTCCAAGAGGGAAAAGCCAACGTCTTCAATATTGGGAACAGGATTTTCAAAAGTACCAACATAACTGAGAAGGAAAATGCCACAGGAAACCAACCTTTGAAGTGCTCTGTTACCCACCACTGTAACAAAAAGCGAACAACCTATTACCTATTTAAGTACTTAAGTACATTTTACATCAGGCACCTTCAGGATCCATTACAATCAGTAGGAAATAATGACGTAAAATTGACTTTAGCAGCTTGTGTTTGAAAGGATGCTAAAACTAAGGAAAATAAGAAAAATCACTGCATTCCAATCACCAGTCACCAAAATCACACTTTTCTTAGTCATGTAAATCTGAAGAATTTCTTCATCTCTTGGTAATGCAGTCACTGTGCTGGCACAACAGTAAGAAGTAGAGACAAAAAGAGCCTGATTCTTGATGGCTAAAATACACCAGTTGGGAAGCAGGGTAATGCTGGTTCCAGAGGCAGGTCCCCCATGTAAAGTGGTTTTACAGATTTTGAGATCAACTCAAGACTAATTCCCTCCAAACTGCCACAGCCTATAGTTATAATTTGTACATTGATGGATAGATAGATACACAAAGAAAAACCCAGCATCTATTTTAATTTATAATGATCTGATAATGCCATCTATAGCAGTGTAAAACAGATGTGTATACCAGGGACATGCACTTTTTCTTTAATAGAATCAATTCACTGAACGGTTTGGTGCTTCAAGACTAGTGCTATTGCAATACAGAGTTATTTCTGAATAAGGAGAAATGCTTGATTTTCTTATTCTTCAAGCGTCTCCAGAGGCAGTTTATTTCTCCAGCTAAACTATACCAAAGTCACATATATAATAAAATTAACATTCATGCTCAGTGCTTGCCTCTTATGCATCATTTTCTTCAGCTATTTTATTTAGTCTGAAGATTCAGTATTTGCTTTTTCCCTCACCCTGTGTATAAAAGGTTTGTTATTTTCAGTGTCTGCATCAAAAGAGAGGTGAGAGATGTTAGATGCACACATGTGCTACACAGACAATAAGGCACAAATTTAGTCCAAATATTTGTAAAACATTTCTTGTTCACAAAAGGAATTTTTTTTTTTTCTTTTGGCAGCCCCTACTTTTCACGGCAAGGAGCCAGCCAGCAACAAGTAGTGGGTGTTACTGAATAAACCCATCCGGAACAGCCGTCTTATTTATGTTTATGTCTGCAGTAAGACCCTGTAATATGAAAAAAATGAAAATTCCTTTTCTTCTGTTTCTAGTTAATGTAAGAAGTTTAGAATAATTATATAACCAAATGTAGTAATGTAAATATTAGTGACATAACTAAGCTATTGATTTTTTTGAGGTCTCCCTTATTATATTTCACACAATTAAATTATTTATTTTTTGAGCAAGTTTTTTTGCACCATTTTTTTGTAGGAATTTACATATAATGTCCAACATTTTATTATAAACTGCTTCAAAACCTGTCTGCTTATATTTAATTCCCAGTCTGTATAAGTCACCTTGGATTTGTGGTTCCCTGGGGGAAGGAGGCACATGTTTAGGTTTTAGGTTTGTTTGGATTTTTTAAAATCAGGAGGTTTACTAAAGCAGCTCTCTTGTCAATTACCTGAGCAATGTCTCTTTAGCTGGTTTCTGAAGTATTGAGCTTCAACACTTTCTACCGACTTTAGATGGAGCTTTGGATGCTCTGTTTGGTTTGAAAATACAGACTTACTGTTTTGCAAAACCAAAATTAAACATTCACTGCCAGTAGGTGGTTTTGCAAATGTGCCTAGCAGTTCATACCACCACAGAATGAGTAAAACACAACAGGTTTACATGGTTCCTCACCAAGTGAGGAAACACAACAAGTTTGCATGGTTCCTCACAAAGTTCCCCCAGACTGGCTCCTCCGTGGTAGGAGATGACAGCTTGCTGTAAGCAGAAGGGCACCTCTGCTTCCATGCCAATCCTATAAAGTTCACATTTCCCTCATACTACCAATCACATGGGTGACAATGACTGTAAATTATCTTGCATGATGTCATTTTAAGAGTAATAACTGAGACTGAGGTTTTGAGATTTAATTTTTGCTCTAATATCTTCGCTAAGAACTGCAGAAACCACCCCATTAAGCAACTTCTACCAGAAAAATAAATGGACAAGGTTTACAGGCATTAACATTCTTTAAGGAATAAGCATTACAGTAATAATAGTACATTAAAATAAGATTACTCTATTCATGTTAGGCTTACAATTTTTTAAGGGATCTACACTTTATTGAAATAATTCCAGACACGTAACTCAAAGACAGACCAATTTCCAGTATATGAATGAACGCATAACAACATTATCCTGCTACTTAAAATTGGGCAGAATACTTCACTCCAATCTTAGCTTTCATAGAGATTACACTACATGACAACTGCAAAAATAGGTAAATGCTCTGAGTTTGTTACTGTATTAGCATGAATAATGGTTATTTTTGGTGACAACTAATCCATGCCATCACGCCTGAGGTCCTCTCAAAACAAAATATTTTTTCCCCGGTGTATTTAACCACATAAAACCTCACTTTTATACAAAATTATCTAAATGTCATAATCTGGAATAAAAAAGCTGCAATATTTAGTTTCCAAAAGTTGAAAGAAAATATTTCCCTTCCCTCTTCATAGTTAATCTAAGAGATTAAAGCAAAGTTCTCATGGAGTTTGACATCTCGAACCATAGAATCATAGAATATCTCAAGTTGGAAGGGACCCATAAGGATCACCAAGTCCAACTCCCTGCTCCTTGCATGACTACCTAAACTTAAGCCATAGGAATAAGAGCGTCGTCCAGGTGCTCCTTGAACTCTGACAGGCTTGGTGCTGTGACCGCTTCCCTGGGGCGCCTGTTCCAGTGACCGACCACCCTCTCAGTGAAGAACCTTTTCCTAATGTCCAACCTTAACTTCCCCTGATGCAGCTAAACTTCATTTTTCAGGAAACTATTCCTCATAAAAAAGACACCAATAGCTAAGCCTATTACTATCACTGCTTTGACACAGTCTGGTGCTAGGCACGTACACACTTAAGTGGAAAAGAGAAAAAAAATTATTTTGTGCTGTTACAGTTTTATTCCTACACTTAAAGATTTGTGTATTTTTCTAAAAAATATACAAAATTAATAATACATACTTAAGCACACATATACAAAGTTTAAAAATACAGATTTTAAACCCTGAAACTTGTCAATTATAACATTTGAAAAACTGTAAGCAAAAGTAATACCTAACTGCTCTGAACTGCTCTCTTCCATAAAAGATTTGTTTCATTTTGTTCACAAAATCCATGGTTTAGAAGTGTTCTAATTAACAGCTTAGCTACAGTTATAAGATATTTTCCATGCGACTTACTTTCCTCTGGTACAAGACAGATAAGGAAGTAAACAGATTTGCTCTCCCCGAATTGCAGTTAACCCTTTTAAGTCATCTGGTTAATTCTAAAGCAATTTCCTTTAATATACTTAGTCGTTTATCCAACAAAAGAAAAATAAAACTTCACTTGAACATTAATAAAGGTTTTCCTTCTAGCTACCATTCTAATTAATCACATAATCAATAATGAAATATTTCTAACCTCATTTGTGACACAATATAGATATAGTTACTGTACTTCAAAGAAAATATCTCCCATCTCAGTAAAATTTCCAGCAGATACACATAAAACCAACCTAATGGGAACATTTCAAAGCAGTCCTGTTTCTATGTGAGAAGTATGACTTTGCCTAAACTGCTATTCCTTTCAACATTACTGTATGGTGTCAAGTGATTTATGCAGTGAAAGGCATTCACTCTATAAATAAATGAGAGGTAATTGAGGACATATTTGCAGCAGGAAAAAGTCTTATAATTTGCAGCTGCGTAATTGTGCCCGCATACCTGGCTCATTCCTGAAATCATGTTCTTTGATTTGTACCTGTAGGCTCACATTGAGAGAGATACAGCCTTTTATGCTGTATTTGCCATGGCTTTATCCTCTCTTCCTCCATTAATTATGCTGATCTGGCCCAAAAGCTGACCAAGGTCCTTTCCAAGGAATAATTCTGGGCCAGATCCTCTTCCCAAACTTGGCGTACAAGTCATACAATCCTCATGCCAGCAGAAAAGTGTAGGCACTCCTTAAGATATGACTACCTTCAGCTTAAACTTAATTGCTTAACCTACCTTAAAAATAAGTCCATTCGATATTGCACCAGCATGTCTACAGAAGTGTGGTACAAATTTCACAGCATCCTGCTAAGCAAGATGCTTTTGTTGCTTCATTATTACCCTGCACATTACAGAATTAACTTGAAGGCTGGACTTTGAGCAGCTTATCACGATCTTTTGAGCCAGTAGTTCAACTAGTTTTCAGTTCATCTCACTGTCCATTTATCTAGCCCATACTTCACCAGTTAGTCTGTGAGGATATTATGGAAGACAGTGTTGAAAGCCTTGCTGAAGTCAAGATAATCTCCTGCTCTCCTCCCATCCACCAAGCTAGTTATTTCATTGTGCAAAGGCATTATTAGGCATGATTTCCAATTCATAAACCCATGCTGACTATTCCCAATCACCTTCTTGTCCTTAATACAGCTAGTAATGTCTTCCAAGATTATTCGCTCCATCGGCTTCCCAAGGACTCAGATGAGGCTGAACCAGCCTGCAGTTCCCTGGATCCTCCTCCTGCCCTTCCTAGAGATAGGAATAACATTTGTTTTCTTCTAGCCCACAGGAACCTTTCCTGACAGCCATGACTTTTCAAACATAACCAGGAGCAGCCTTGCAGTGACTGGCCACCTCCCTCAGCACTTGTGGTGCATCCCATCAGGTCCCAGGACTTTTGTATGTCCTATCTTGTCTTATATGTTTAAATGTTACCTTAACTGATCCTCCTTCACCAAGGGTAAATTTTCTCCAGACTTTCCTACTGGTTTCAGGAACCTTTTAACTGCTGAAGGCCAGACTTACCAGGAAAGACCAAGGCAAAAAAGGTACCAAGTACCTCATCCTTTTCTACATACTCTGTCACTATGTACTCCGCACCATTCAGCAGCAGGAACACATTTTCCCTCATTCTGTTTTTGTTGCTGATGTACCTGTAGAAGCCTTCTTGTTGCCCTTCATGTCCCTCACCAGATTCAACTTCAGGCGGGCTTTGACATTTCCAACCCTGTTTATACATGCTTGGGCAGTGTCTCGATATTCCTCCCAGGCGACATGTCCCTGCTTTCACCAGTAAATACTATGCTTTCAGTGCATATTAAGCTTACTTGCAGAGTTACAGTTATGTTTTGTGTGTATGTATTCTTCTATTTAGTAATTTGGTACAATTTTGTCTGATGTTGAAAACACTGTTACTTTGAAATCCACTCTTGGACAGTTATATATTCCTAAAAAATAATAATTGCAAAATTCATAACTTGCTATAACTACCAAGCTAATTCTAACTACAAAGCAAAATGTCTCATTGCCACACCATGGTTATGATTAGACATTCTGTTCCATATTTCCCTAATGATTTTAATTTTTTCCTCTGGAGACTGAATTTTTAGTCTTGTTTTTGAGATGAATGTCATAGCTTATAAAGAATCAACTTACTCCTAGCTTGTTCACAGATACTGATAATAAAATGGGGTAAACATCAAGGATGATTTATTGTACCACATCAAGCAGTGAAGAAAAAAAAATAACCTTGTCATTTGTGCTCACTTCTTTTTATTTAAATGAATGTGATAATGTCCTCCTTCTCCATCTTTTCTGAAGTAATGTTTATTTGCAGCTGATTTCCCAACAATACTGCATCAGACAAGGGAATGAAATGCCATTTCTGAATGCAGAGTTGGTCGACCGAATATGCACTGGTGTTTGCAACTTGTTTAGCTAGTCCTAAAACACCTCCCTGCTCTATTTCTAGATACCACTGATAGTCCTCTTTAAGCACCTTTTCAAATGTGATGTAGACTATTAGGAGAAGGTAAATTGTTGGGGATTGATAGGCATTCACTCTAGGTGTCAGCAGGAGAGATGCAGCTCTGTGGGGAACCACAGCACATCTCCTGTCTGACGCATTGCTTTGGGCACCAACCTCTGCTGTGATTCTCCGTGGTTTGCAGAGCAACTGTGCTCAGGATTTCCACTGACCCTCATGGGCAGTGACTGCACCCGTGCTATTTCCCATGTGTGTGCAATCCTTCGCTGGACTGACCAAGGCTTCACTGGTCTAGTAGTTGCACAAAAAGGGAATAGAATCCAGATCCCTCTCTCACAGCTGCAATGTCTCTGCAGGTCTTGGAAGTTTTTAGAAAAGCCAAAACAACCCTCCGAAATGAACATTGTTTTCCTTACTAAATGCAGACAATGTGAATTAGCAGTTGTTACAAAAATAGTTTCATAGTAGATTTACACTTCAGGAAGAGAACACATTTATTTATGTTCTTACACATTATAGTCAAAAATAAATAAAATATTGGCGAAATAACTTTTTTTTTTCCCCAGAAAAGAAGATTTTCAGTGACATATGGGACCCATTTCTATTTTTGATGGCTTGCAAGATACTGCAGTGACCTCTAAGACCAAAGCAAAACTACTGCCTGTTTAGCAAAAACCTCGTTTTTCAGAATCTGAAGGTGGCCCTTCCTACCCTGTCATCCAGAAATATCAGTCTTGGAAGGAAACTGTTTGTGTTAGCTCTTGGAAATTCCCTGACAATGAGCAAAATATTAATGCTGCAGGGGGGAAAAGGGGACATCTGAGAGGGCAGTGTGGCATTGCAGATCTCCTGTCACATGGCACAGTGGCAGCTACAAAAGCCACTCATGCTTCTGCATCCCTCCTTTCTCATGCTTCTAACAGAATTCTGGAGAATGAAGAGGAAGAAGCAGAGGAGACTGTAGCCTTTGTCAAGCTTGGAAGCTCTCTTTGCCTGAATTGTCATTGGTGTAATAGGACATCAAGAGACTACAATGAAGACAACAGGTTATTGTCTGTTTTTAGAAATGAAGTGGCAGAAACTGCCAAGAGTGTGTCCCTTGAGTGCCTGTGTGTAAGGTGAGAAAAAAAGAGAGCCTGGAAGAGAAGCTTTATTTAGAAGCAACAAACATCCTGCTTGCAGGCTTATTGATACTGGGATCTTTTGTACTGAGAGATTTTAAAAGGAAAGTTAGTACCTTTTTTTTTTTAAAATAGTTTTCTTCCACATTCTTAAGCCTGACAGTACTTTATAAACAGAGACAGTGAACTGCATACTTCTCAGTAGAAGACATATTGCTTGTGGATTAGGGAAACAGCACAAACTCCTCACAACCAATATAACTGATTTATTAGATACAGGACTGAATTTTTCCTACCACAATTTCAGAATAAATTTACAAAGGACATAGACAAATTTCAGTCTTTAGCATTCCTTAGGTAGTATATTGCAAAGACTTTTCAGCTCGTCTTTCTCACAGAACTGGCACTGTTTATCTATCAACAACAAAGATAAATGCTTCAGAGACTCTGAGATGTGATGAATATTAGACTGGTCAAGGTGAACAGTTCTCAATTAATGCAACTTTCATTGCAAATAATGGGAAATCAGTAGGGAAAATGCTTGCAAGATCAAGATCAATATCTGGGCTCAAAACCAGATTATGGAAGATCTGAAGTTGCTTTAGGCTCTGAAAAGATTCAGATAAGGATTGAGAAACTATACTTAAGTACTCATTTTTGCATACTGGCCCTCATTTTAAAATTTTAAATATGAGGACAAAATTATATTGATGAATTTCATATGGAAAAGAACAGACAATTTAAAGGAATATTAAGGGGTAGATCTTGCCTGTTTTACACTGAGAAATGCTTTACTTCACATGGAATCCAACAGAAACTGATATGTCAATTCGCAGAACAGATGAGACAGAAATGTTAGCTGTCAAATCCAAGCCAATCACCTAGACTGCCTTACAAAAAGAGACTGGGACGTCCACAGGGCAATGTATTCCACTTACCTTTAACACTTATCTTATTAATTAGCCTCTGGCAGCTCCTATCTCTTTCTGCCAACCGTTATGAAAGCTTAGGCAACTATTTCAGATTTATAGGTTTAGTTGATTATTGCACCTTATTTGTGAAGTATTTTTAATGCACCTCAGGAAAGAAAGATGTCTCCAGATAGTTGACTGAGAAATCTGAAGATTTTTAAGCTTTTTTTTTTTTTAATTTGTTTGTATGCTTATATGCAAAGAATCAGAGAGGAATCTGGCACTGCTTCCATGTGTCCTCATAAAGAGTACATCACCGAGACTGAAAAGGCACTTTTGATGCTCATACTTACAAAAGCACAACAATGTTCTCTCGTGTTACTTCCAAATTATACATGTGCTTGCAAAGATACACAGAGACACACTGAAAATGCTTAGCCACTTAACATCAAAGGTTTTCAGACATGAAACCGTGTTCGGTATTTACATTTTACTGGGTGTTCAAGCACTATCACAATTGCTTTTAAGGATGTTTGAAAATCTGGACTGTTTGAAAGTCACGGATTTCACAGCCATCTAAATCTATTGTATGTGTTTATATATCCTCTAGCACCAAAGTAATTGAATGATTCATGAAAGTCAACAGTAAGTTCTGACATCACTGTAACTAATAAAACATGATTTCCTGTAGAAGTGTCTTGTGTCTGATTGACCTTGATGTCCAACTGAAACATTTATGGATCTGTGGAAATCTAATTTTTTAATTAATTAGTGTCCTCTATTTCTGTCACATTCAGTTAAAATACACCAAGTTCAAAAGTTTTTAGAGGGAACAGAAAGACACAGACATGCACAGGCAGTGGGGATCTGTGATCCTTGCCTCCCATGCAAACGATGCTACAAAGAAATCTGCTATGCTTCTGGAAACTTTGAGCCATACAACCTAAAACTCTAATTGATCACCCCAATTAAAAACAATCAGCACAAAGTAAATCTGAAACAGGTCTTTTCACCTTCCTTTGCACTCTACAGGTAGAGGCTATAACACAAAGAGAAGAGCTCCAGGCAGGTGTCAGGCGATACAAATGGAAATGTAAAAGCAAAAATAAGTCCACAGCTGCAGAAGTGGTCTGCTCTGGGACTCCTACAAATAATGGCATTATTTACCCCTGTCTATAGTAGTTATGTCAACTTAACCAGTAGTAAAAGAAGAAATTCACCTGAAGGAAAGGAAATATAAACACACGGGTTAAATGTATCATATATATATAGATATATCCTACTGGGGAAAAATATTCTTCAGTTTTTTCACACACAAATTCAAAAAAGACTCTTCCAAGTACAAGATTTAAAAGATAAATTTCTTATTTGTCCTCTTACCTCTGCAGAATTACTCTGCTTGCCCCTATAAACTGGAGGAAGGGGATGTCAAGTTCAAATGAACTCGGAAGCAGTTGATACAAGGGGTGGCTAAATCCACTGTCAGAACCACTCTTGTGGGAGTATCTCTAAAGAGGGCCTCACTGCAGCGGATGGGTAACTCAGTATGAGAAGTGTCCTCACTCAGCTTCCCTGAATAGGGCATTTTCAGGTACTAAAGCCATCTCTGAGGTACACAGCATCGTAACCCTGCAGCCTTCTCCTCTGCTCAGGTAAGACAATGGCAAATCTTCCACCCGCATGTCTTAAACGAACAAAGCTTTTCTCAGTGTTTCTCAGGTTGAGCACTAAAACCAATCGCTGGTGATCCATGTGGTAACATTCTGTGTCTTTTTCAAATAGACGTAACATGTAATATCTGTCCAGAAAAATCTCCAAAGTAGAATTGCGTGAGAGTAACTGATGTGAAAGTGATGGACAGTTATCAAGCTATATGGGAAAGCTCCTCAGTATCTAGTGTGTCTGTTTCTTTTTGTTGCAACCAGGGCCCATAGAACTATCTCAATTGCAATCTCAGCTGTAGCAAGCTCATAAAGTGTTACACTAATTGGTAAGAGAGAATTTCTACAGAAAAGGCATGAGAAGGCAGCAAACACCCAGTGAATGCAGGGATAAAGGACAGGCCATGAAATCCAAGAACTGTAAGGATCTTCACTAACAAACCAGAATCAACAACATCAGAAATCTGGGCACTGAAAGGAGGATATCAGAAATGAGGCTTAAGGATGAATAAAATAAATTCCAGTCTCTCTGTCCTTTCTCCTTTATTTATTTATTTATTTATTTATTTATTTATTTATAATTTCAAAAGACAGACTTAGAGATTCCCAGGGTAATCCTTTGGCAAAGGCCAGTGATTCTCTGTTGTGGTCTAGAAACTCTGCCCTTTGCCAGTGAGCCCCGATCACTGGGACATCTAAGGAAGCAAAGTCACAAATTTCTGATTTTTACCTGGGCACCAACAAAATCTTTTCCGACACACATGAGATTTTTGCTCCATTTTTCCTTCTGTCCTCCTGACTACCTTCTTAGTTTTCCTCTCTTTACCCATCTCTCTCAATTTCACAGCGACCCTGAGCCTCCCTACACTTCACAGCACTGGCAAAACAGGCTGCGGCAGCTCCTGCAGAGAAGGAAAGTGACTTGCCTGATGGTGTCTCAAGCCGTGAAATAATCAAAAATAAAGAGACATGGTTGTGAAGGACAGATTGCAGTAGTTGTTTAGTACAACTGTGAGTAGCACATTAGAGTGTCTGTTTGTGGCTGTCATAGCCATTTATACTGAGAATATGTTCTGCTCTTTCTACTATGGTTTGCTTTAAGAAATTTGGAAAATTAGCCACTATGCACACTTGTCCACTCCAAATTCAGTGACAGGACTCTTCTTTTCAGACTTATAATTGTGTGCAGGTAAAAAAGCAATTCTAAGCAATGTCCTTAGCCTGAAAAAGATATTTAAATAATTTTTGCATGAATTTATTTTGCCTATGCATTCTGATTTCTATTTCAAATTATTTTTTTTCTTTTGTCCTTTATAGCTTTAGCATGGGACTAAACTGACTAAGATCTCTGTACTCAAACTCAGAAGCAATTTAAATGTTGAATTTTATATGTACCAGGGTCAAACTACTTGTTGGCATATTTCTATTATCTTGTGTGGAGTTATATTACAGATATAGTCAATTCAGTCTAAATAAAATATACTATTATCATATTGTCATGCTTCTGTAACCTAATAAATTCAATAAATTCAACCATCAGCTTGGAAACTGCTCAGCATTATACATATAAAAAATACACCCCCTCAACTCTCAGGAGTTATTCAGTGCAATGCTCTTTAAAAATAAAAGACAGTATGTATTTAATAGCACCAGTACATCCCTCAATCATCAGACAAGTTTTGTTTTTTACTAACACTCATGCAATCACTGATGACTTTCACACTGGCTTGCAGGGTGTAAATGATAGCAAAGTAGGACAAGAAGAGTTCAAAAAAGTGCAGAAAGTAAAGGATCAATTTATCTGGCAGCAAATCCCTACTTGGCTCCGTGGACTTTGCTGCCAGACAGCTTTGCTACATACACAGTTTGAAATATAACCCTGTAGGAAATGGGATCAGCATAAAATCAAATTACAGATAGATGCTGATGGATACCCCTCCTATAATCAGGTAATGTTGGAATGGGCTATTACTCCAAAAATATACAAAATCACAAATACGTGCCCATGAACACATTTCAGAACATTTTGTTTCTCTTCCTTGTATGACTCCAGATGGACAATGCAGAATAAATAGAAACTGGATGAAAAAAGATGGCCTCCCTGTTTAAAAATGAGAGTTAATTAATTGAAAGTGACTGCTCATCATTCAAACCTCCAGCTGAAAACTCTACACAACTATTTGCAGAAAAGACAATCTAAATATAAGATTACTGCCATATCTTCTGTTATCTCAAAGCTTTAGGTAGGTTTTTGCATTTTTTTTAATCATATGACAGCTAGCATATTCTTGAATAAGAATTACTGTAGTTCAAGATAATACCTATTCAACAAGATGTCTGTTCACTACCACTGAAAGCAACTGAGATTTGAAAGAGAGATTGAAACCAGCTGGTTTTCCCAATTTATAAAAAGCACAAGTGGAGATTAACTTGGTAAGTGCTCACAACAAGATTTGTTTTGGCTGTTTAAGTAAATTAGATTTAAAATATAATTCAGTTTTTCATTTAAATCTTGGAAATGCTAACTAAACCAACAACCACTTTTTAGCGATATTTAATTGTACTCCAAATGGTCAAATAATTAAAGACTTAATGTTGTAATACAGTTTATTCTCAACTTAAACCATGAACCTATTATCTGTTCACTCAGAAAGAAAATAGAAGACAAAAGCACTCCACCAGCTCTGTTATACATTATAAACCGCAGTGCTTACACTAGTTTTGTATCTTAATTACCAAAGATCTCATTAGCTTTGTAGACTGGGACACTTCTCCTTTATTGCTGCTGTAATTTTATTTGTCAGGCACAAGCTTTCATTGCAGGATAAATTCCTGCGTATTTTAAAATTTTGCCCTTAGTAACTTGCTTCATTGAATCTCTTTCTTTTTCCTACTTGTAAAAATAAAAGCAACTAGAGCTCACACGAACGTGTGATGAGACTCTGCAGAGGTCAGTCATAGCTGTGGCGCAGGAGAGTTGGAGGCAGAAGCAGTCGCAGAGCGGTGGGTTTTAGCGAGACTGAGATGTTTCCCTCGGGCCTATTTTTAGGATACTACCTATGGAGCTCATAAAGAAATATTAAGTAGAGTGCTCTTTTCTGTCTCTTTCTGGGAGAAAAACATAGGGCCAATTATACTGGTATGCTAATTGCCCACTGGAAATGAAATTGTTCAAATTATAACCTGACTCTATAATCTAGCAATATAGAAAAAGAGAAAGATGGAAAAACACGAGAGGAGAGTAGTAAGGGCTATGGAAAGTGTGCAAAAGATGCCAATTCACCTTTACAGCCATCTCCAAAGACAGTCTGTGGAGTCCCAGGAGAGAGAGCCTTTTGTGTCAGTTTGTCTTTTCCTATATCCAGATGACATGTGGACAAACCTTGTGAAAATTAGTGCTTCCATGTTTCAGAAAGAGACATTTTCTTCAAAATCAGAACCAAATCAACCTTACCTCTATATTCATCGTATGTGAAGAAGACTGCCTACAGTGAATAAATCCCATCCATCCACATAAAAAAAGGTACTTCCAACCAGGAAGAGATTTATTCATCTAATTTCTTTAAGCCCTTGAAAAGATTAGCACCTGAGCTTACAGCTCCACAATGGTGCCTCAGCCTTGATTGTGTGATAATGATGGCTTTAGCATTCAGTATGTTCACGTTTAATATAAGCAGAGATAACTTCAGGTAGTTTACCAACTTATCCTACTGGCTTCCATCTCCTTAAATATATATCTAAATTAATATATGTGAATACTAAAAGAAAGGAAAAGAGTTATGAATCAAACAATTCCTCAACTCTACCAAATACATTATGGACATAGCCAAAGTTCAGACCCTAAAAAAAAATTAAAATAGACAGGATACATGTAATATTTCAAAGCATACATAAACTGAGGAAAAAAAAAGAAAAATAATGCTGACTGAGCTCTTCCTCTACTCAAGCCTCTTTTTTTCATACTGGGTAACTGGTGCAGCTGCAATGACATCCCCTTTGACCTCTTAGCACCACCTCCTGGACTGAGTTTCAGTCATGGATCAACTCATCCATTTACCACTTGCTCAACCTTGTCATCAGTCTGCTTTGTTGCTTTTTCTGTGTCTCACTGGATGCATTTGGTCTCCTTCAGAATCATTTATCCTCTCCATGTCTTTCTGCTCAGTATCTTGTGAGCCCCTGATCTATCAATATCCGTAACTTCTAACCTCACCATTTTCTCCTTTAGCAGATCAGGATTCTTTATCCATCTATCACAGAACATCCTTTACTCCATTATCCTCTACTATTGTCCCTCTTCCACATTCAAATTCTCCCCTTTGATCTTCCTAAAATTAGAACACTGCTAAAACTCTTGTAATCTTGTGAAACAAGACCACAAACAGAACAACAACAACAAAACCTAAAAATGTTAGGCTGTTTTTGTTGCAGGGTGATTGAAGAATGATATTTGAATGCTATGCACACACATATTGTAGGTAAGCCGAAAAACTCTGATGAGAGTTATATCAGAAGTAGGTGTACTCTCCAGCCTCCTTATCCCATTTATGCAACTGTTGTCTGACCGAGGCATTTAATCATTGAGAAGGATATTTTTCTTTTAGAAAATGTCTAATAAAGCAAGAAAACAAAACTGCATAGCCTGAAGGTTGCATTACTGGTAAGCCTGTGCTTGCCCAGGATTACTCATTCCTGTCTGACACATGAAGTTCTTTACTTTGTGTTTTGGTCCATAGTGTAAAGTATCATATTTGTGCAATGTGAATCAGTCAACCTTAATATCAGCATCTGTAACTAAGGATAATGACAAATACAGAATCTGGCATTTACCATAATTGTACCTTTTCCTAAAAAAGCAAGAAATACGTGTTATCTTAAGTTTAAAAAATCAGCTACTAACCACATTGACACTTTTTTTTTTCTTTTTCCAATCATATTAACATTTCCATGATCAAATACAGTTCATTTGTTTAGGATAAATCTAAATCTTGTCACATTAAGACTTTATTATCTCAGTGCATTCTGGACTAGCATCCAGTTACATATCAAACCATTTATATTTGCAAACACCAGATTTTTAACATTTACATATGGATTTCAACTTGCACGACTCAGACACAAAATGTATGTATACACCTATATGTAAAATAGGTATGTAATTTAGCCTATGTATGAAATGCAATCTTGAGTTCCCCAGTGGGTGTTCTCTGATGTCTGCACCATCTCTGCAGCAGGACAGGCAGAGGAATCCATGGAGCTACCACATTTGACATATTCATCCATGTGAAAAGTAGAGGCTCATCTGGTTGCCGTACAGGGCAGGCTGTGATACTAACCTGTGGACACAGAATGTTCTCTTAAGTAGCGCACCTGCGCAGTACAATTTTCTCTTCCGTGAATACGTGCCAGACACAGCTGGGCACTCACACAAAATCAGCCAACCAGCTGCTTCTCACACCTGGGACCACAAAATGAGAAAAAGGCTGAACTGTAAATGCATGAGAAAGGGCTTAATTATGGAACTGTGGAGATCAGTTGTTCACTCAGTGCTTGACATTGGAATATGCCACTTTCAACTGCATGAGCTGAGCAGCCTCCTGCACCATTGCAATTCCTTGTCAGAACTTCCCAGAAACATCCAGGCACTATGTGTAAGAATATGGGCAAGTCAGCGAGGGAATATGTTTCTATCACTAGGCCTCTGACGTCAGATAATACTAAAAATAAAGGCACTGACAAATGAATACATTAAGCAATCTCATGATACGTCTGAAAAAATCATCTTGATTCCTGGCTAAAGCACTGTCCTTTCCTCTTCAAAATACCTGGGTGTAGGGAGCTACTGGTACACTCTATATATATATCAGTAGATATATTTCTCCTTGGAATTGGCTGTATTTTGGGTACAGGAAAATAACTCCAGAGAAGCTACGTCTTGAGCCAGGTGAAGAAGAGCGCTACCATCTTCTTGCTTAGAGGACTTATTACCATTTTATGCTTTGCAGGTACACTATCTACCTAAAGATCTAACAAACAACTAACCAATGTGCTAGGATAATAAAAAATAGCAGACATTACATAAAAAGATGAAAAGCCCAGTACATGAAATTTACTCCATCACTCGTGAGTACCATGTACTATTCTCAGGCTATTCATCCAGTACAAGAGAATTCATCTAACATGTTTCTGATTTCACTGGTCACCCAGTAACGACTGCTACTGGTCACCTGACCGATGAAGAGCTGATTCAGTGGACCCTGTCTGACAGCCTGGAAGACTTATATGGCTTAGATGAAGTTTAAAGATGCCCCAGGTGTTCCCATGGCCCCAAGAAGCATAGGGTTGTCAGGGCCATCGTACAGCTATCTATAGAAATGCACACAAGAAATTTATGACTTGCTCAAGATCTCACTGTGTGTCTGGCATTAGAGATTAGGAGCTAAGTGCTGCTCCAAATGCTACTGATGTAAATCCAGGGTGGTCAAGACCATTTGACCTCATGTTTCTACACTCTTGCTCCTCTCTTTTTGCTGCTTGACAAGCAGTCTATCAAGAAAATGTTGTTTTTCTGGGTTTTTTTTTTCTACAGCAGGCTTTTACTAAATGTATTATATTGGGATTTTTAGAAGTGGTCTAAAGTAGGTTATAAACTCCTATCAAAAGCTAACGCTAGAGGAGTGCAGAACTCAGTGTTGTTGGATCCACACAATATTAGTCATTATAGAAAATATGAGATCCATTGTTCTGAGAATAATGAATTTTGGCATTTTCCTTTTTTATCCATATATTCTTTTTCCTTCCAGAAACATTGTCTCTTTTTCTGTCTCTAAGCTTCCCTTCATGTTGTA
The DNA here is from genome assembly GCA_011057875.1 of Pterocles orientalis. NCBI lineage: Eukaryota > Metazoa > Chordata > Aves > Pterocliformes > Pteroclidae > Pterocles > Pterocles orientalis. The sequence goes on along the minus strand of WKFP01014887.1, from coordinate 187,137 downwards.
ATCACCATTTTGCCCTTCCAGTGATCACAGCTGTCCAAAACAGTCCAAAAACAGACACAAAAAGCAACAGAACATGGATGAAAAACAGAATGTTCTCTGTGTCCTGACGTACTTGTTAAGCAGTAGAGATTGCACGTAAGAAAAGTTTATTGTTGCATTCGTTAAATATAACCCAGGGCTGTTTGTGCATGCTCTCCTTGAAAGCCAAAAGCAAGCCAAGAAGGAAGGAAAGGACTCTTCTTTCTTTCAAGGACCCTTCAGAATATAAAGAACTGCTCCTGCTATTCCTCTAATGAACTGATGACTTCATTATACGGATCTGGTAATCATGTAGATGTTGAAAGGGAGCTACATCTATTTTTATCTTCTTTGTCAACCTAATGGACCCAAAAAGCTTAAAATGTCTATAACCAGTTTAAGTGGCTGACAGAGGCACTACTGTATGTTTGTTCCACAAAGATAAGTACATACAGCAGAATATGGTATCACACACAGGTAACTGGGAAAATACAAATCGGCTCAGACATCAGAATGAACGTCACCTTACCTACTGGAGGATTTTGCCTGGGTGAACGAGGGCTGCATCATAGCAGAGTGTACTACTACAGGCAAAAGGCCATGCTCATATAGCTTTATACCTTTGCCAGCACTTAAATTAGCACAGCTATTTCTACAACGAATTGCATTTTGGCATGATCTCCAGAAATCCTTGCTTTCGGATTATTTATGCATAGCAGAAATGCTTGCAAGAATTAGCCTTCCCCCAAAAAAGCCACCACAGTAGGCAGTTGCTTTTATCTTCAGTAAAATATATGAGCTTGATTTTCTTCCCCTTTACTTTATATGGAACTATTTGAGCTGTCATAAGGAATCAGACCAATGATCCATCCAATCCACTATCACATCTTTGACAGAGGCCACCACCCCACACTTCAAATTAAGGTGAAAGGAACCCTGTAGTTGACAATTATGAAACAATCAACCCATAGGCAAAAAAATGCCATTAGTTAATGGTTTGCCTAAACTCAGGAATCTATGGGTTTGTATCCCTTCTAAAAAGAACATGCTTTATCTGATGTGACTATGGGTATTCTTCACAGTCACATGTATCTCTTTGTGGTTTTTTTTAATACTTTCAAACTCTGAGTCTCAATTTATTCACAGACAAATTCAACATTATGCAAAGGAAAGGACAGTGGAAAGTAATTAAGCACATTGCCATTCAATATTAGTGACTATTTTCAATTTTAGTGATGATTCCCTTTGTTTGGTATAAAGAGAAAAGATACAATAGGGACCATGATTATGCTACTAGTATTTCTAATGTATTATATCTTACTATTATGTCTTATTTTTCTTGTATACAAGTTAGCTTTAGACTTCTCAAGCTCTCTTCATGCCTTTCAAGTTCCCTTCTGTTCCTATTTATTTTGCTCTCCAAATTCTTTCAATTTCTTTGCTTAAATGAGGTGATTAAAATTTAGCACTGATAAAATCAAAACTCAGATGATACTGGATATTCTCCACATTATTTCCTACTTGGTCTTTGATCTCTTTAACATCATTGTCTATTTGAAATCTCCTGTGCACTGAACAGAGTTATTAAAAAAACCTCCCTGAAATGGTACCTTGGTCCTCAGTAAGAACAATTACAATATCTTTAGGTCCAGTGAGGTATAGGGATAATTCAAGTATATATTTTAATATTCTTTATTTTGTATTTGCCATATTCAAATTTCTTCTACCATCATGCTAACTATGTAATGAAGGTTTATTAAATTTCTCAGAAGCTAAGTATGCCTAACCCTTAACCACTGTGATTTAATTTGCAAACCCCTCTACTCTGCCATTCTTCTCCTTTCCTGAAGAGTCTTTTAAAAATTCTGTTCAAAGACTATGACAGACATTGTCAAATCAAACAAATGAAATGTCAAATAAAACAAAATCACTGTTTCTACAACCTCCTGATCCAGAAGCTGTGTACTTTTGAAATGTGTGTATAACCTCAGGCTCAGCACTCTAACATAGCTCCTTCCCACCTGGACCACAACTGACCAGGGGCCACAACTGACCACAGGCAGAGTGAACAGGTGATTGACTGTGCCTGCTCATGCAAATATATGAAAATCAGTGTGATTTTAGTGGAATTATTCCTGATTTATGGTATACTAATGTAAGTATCAGGTATCAGGCTGTCTAGTAGTATTTAAGCATCTGACTGTAGAGATTGGTTTTTTTGATTAAATATATATATATTTGTGTCAAACAGATTTCTGTCACAAAATGTCAGTGAACTTCTTTCAGCTCAAAAGTCCTTGTAGAAAGGAGAAACTCAAGGCTCATGAAAACTGCAAGTTAAACGAAAGCAGGAACCCACTGATTTCAGGAGCATGAGGCCGATCCAAAATTCACTGATGTTGTGAACAGTCTCCCTTTGACTCCTGCGAGTTTTGTACCAACTTCCAGTCATGTATCTTTCCAGGCATCTTATATTTCTCTTCCTTTGTCATATTCTTGCAACGTTTAACATATATTACTATCTGTAGTCACTTAAAGACAGGTACGTTTACATTTGCTCAGCAGAATATAAGGATTCAGATGCATTCTACCACCCTTTATGATTTATACGTTAACTTCAACAATAACCTTTCAATATTAGAAGCTCACATTAAGACTACTTAATGTTACAATCACAAAAAAGGAGAAACAAACCATCAAAAAAAATCACCCCATAGTTGTCAGCTCCAGCGTGACTTAGGGTTTACAAAACAGTCTCTGAAGTAATTCCTAGGCAATAAGGTCTATGGAAGCTTAAAGGCAGAGAACTTATAGGAGAAAGTTAAAGCTCTCTTTTGCTTGAAAAGACAGCTGGTGCAGAAATTCAGAGAGCAGTTAGGAAATACTGAACAAACATTACTTCCTTATAATGGCCAAAATGTATTTTCATTTCCACTTCATTTTGCATGTTTAATACAGTACGATTTTCAATCTACTGCTCATGTGTTCTAATCATGTCAGATGTGTGGGCGTCCTGTAATTCTTTATGAATAATAAGGAATGCAAATAGTGTTATCTTCACACTAACAGTTGACTGCACTCTGTTGGCTCCCCATCAGGATCTAATTTATCAGCTACTAATTTTCAGAGAGATAACATTGAATACTAGAGGAATATCTTTGTGCACATAACATTACATTGCTGAGGGAGAATATTAGAAGCATCTGACCAATTACATGTGTTCCAAGCCAGTCTTACTTGGCGGAGTTAATTTTCTAAATTTCACTCACCTTATTTATGAAGGGTGTTTATTAAATGTCAACTGGAACTAATAATGATTTCTTGCAATCTCACTAAATATACAGTTATCTCTCATTTAATGCAGAAATTCCTTCATTGAAGCAATAATATACTGAAGTACAAATGGCAATGGACCACTGTAAATGAAGATTACAAAAATAAATGCTTAACATGATCTGAAATTATTACTAACCTAAGCATAAATCTCTTATAGAAACAACACATAAAACTACTAGTAGCATCATCAAGCAATGTTAGATGACGAGATGTATTGCATATGTCACTATTTTCCATTTCCTTCCTTCCCAACATCACATTTATGCAGAGTTAAATTGGAATCAAAGTTTACCTTCTTTGAGAAAACTGATTTAAACTCTTGGTGCAATAAACAAATGTTTATGTTTGCAGGTTTTTAGATTTTAGAATGGACTAAGAGTACCATAATTAAATGTAAGTTTCATATTGTCAACCTCCACCTTTGTTCACAAGGATTTTGCCATCCAACCTGTTTCATATATAAATAGCACTTCCTCACAGAAAATAAATTTTGAAATAACTTAGGGAGCTACACAACCTCATCATTCAGGTTGCATTAGCAAGTTTCTGATTTTATTGCATGTCTTATTAGAAATTAGCTTTTCAGGTTAGGAATTTGCAATGCTTGGACAGCAAACAGCAACACAGATCTTTAAATCTTACTGGAACTTTGAAATAACTATCACTCTTCAAATGTCTAATTATTAACACTTCTGCTGCTGCTAACTGCACTATCAAAAATTAAAACTAAAACTGGCCAGTCCACGAACCATGTCTAATACTTAGATTCTTTTCAACTGCTGGTAGAGGCATATGCAAACTATTTTAACCTTCACCTCATAAGATCTAAGCCTTTCAATGATGTAGCAAAACTTTTCATTTCTCATAAATGAAACTTCTGCAAAGTCATACATTGCATTGAAATTTTTCTCCCATATACATGGATCTTTTCTGTCAAAAGCTTTGGGGAAAATCCTACATTTAATTAACTTAAAATCATTTTTTGGGGGGGCAAGGGCTTTAAAATTATGAGCAAAATGCCTTGTCTACTCCTAAGTCTTCGACCAGCTTTCTTGTGGGACCCCAGGAAATTTATGTGACGTATATTATCAGATTCACACCTCAAAAAGACAACCTGATTTACATCTTCTCACAGTGAGTTCTGCAAAAGAAAATATTGTCTAAATATTTTTTTAAAAAAAGAATATTTAAGCCTTATCTGTAGAGATGAAGAAATTCTTGGGTAAAAAGTAAAAAACTTTCTGATGCTAAGAATGGCCACCAACTTACTATTTTTGCTAGGTTTTGTCCTTATAACAGTTTTTATTGTTTTTGCTGTTTGTTTTTTCAACAGAGCCATAGTTTTTAGGGAACTGAAACATACAGGAAGAAAACAGGACCTCAGAAATAATTACCAATATGTACAGCATACTAGTCGAAAATTCAGTCTAGCCTTCTTATGAATAGATAGCAAAAGAAAAATTAAAGAGCATTCAGTGAAAACATACAATAGTATTGTGTGATGTGATGTATCTTTCCCATCATTGGAAACATTGCACTGATGCTTTACACTCCAGTGAAAATTGTTGGTTACTAGTTTGTTTTGACATAAGAATCTTTTACCAAGCCCAGCTTGCTCATCATGTCATCTTTTCTACTACGGTCAAAGAGACCATGATATTTCCCATATCCTCTTTGATGTCAGTACTCAATTACGCACTTGTCTAAACTCAGCCTGGATGGTGCCAATCCATGGACTGTTAGTCTTGAGGTTTTTGCAAGAATCACATACTATATGAAGCCCATTCTTCATGTAATTGATCTGCAGAGAAATTATGCAATGCCTATGGTACCTTTTTTCCTAATGAATCCAGCCTTAAGCTTTTCCTGAGTCAAGCACACCATTTCTGTCTAGTCTGTAATACTTTTGTTGCATAAACCAAATCACTGTCAAAATTCAATGTCAAATTCAACTCACTGGGGACTGTTTATAGCCAAAATATCAGAACAACTTTCAACCAGTTTTGTCAGGATTGAGTGTCTGGTCTCCCTTACAGAGTTATGCTAGGCTCACTACCACTTTTTCATGTTATTATTATTTTTCCAAGAGATTTACTGTTGAGCTTTCTTTCCAAAAATGTATGAACAACACTGGTATTTTAATTTTATTCTTTGTACTATAAACATAAACAGATACTTTAATATGAGATCACTGAAAATGAATTTGTTGTCCCATATTTCAGCTGATTTCAAATGATACACTTGCAAGCATTTTTAATTCTGTATTTAGTCATGACAGAAAGGTAGAAAATTTTGAGTTTTTTTCTGACTAACTTCAAGTTTATACTACTGAAGTGATGTTGCATCAATTTACATAATTTCTTGTTAATTTGTAACAGCCTCTTATGCCAAGAAATACATTCTAGAATAATTAAATTGTAAGAGAGACTGAAGAGAGAGGTTTTGGGGGGTATTTTCTATCTTCATACCTTGTCTGTGCAACACACTAATTAAACAGATCAAACTACTGGGCAGAATGTCATTAAACTTCGAAAAAAAGCTATTGTTTACTCTCCTTTGAGAAATACTAAAATAATAAAATGCAAACAGTAAAAACTCTGCTGTTACAATTTAATGATGCATATAGATATTTTTAGAACATCATTGTCTTGGCTTTTCAGCTTCACTTCTTTGTTTACCTGGTTTTGCCTCACTGGAAGACACTGAATAGATTACTCAAGTATTAGACAAATTCATCACTTCAGGGATGAACAGAAATTGTACATTTCAAAGGATCAACTTGGCCTTTTTTCAAAGTGCAAATTTTCATGCATTTTCAAATGTGTACTCAAACTTTGGTAACTAAAACTTATAACTCTGGGGAAAAAAGATCTAGATTGTACAAAACAGATCTTGGACTATTTTAAAGTCCATTTGTTTCTCCTCACAGGTGTACTTTTAGAGTGCCATTTTAACCTGAAAGCTACTTTTAAAAGTTGTAGCTCCTACACAAAGCAATGGAACCCACTATGTCATGCATACTGGGGATTTTACCTGATTTTGTAAGTGACTGACCTATGTATTTGGTCATTGTGTTTCTATTAACCATGAACAGCTGGTTTAGTTAAAGAAGATACAGATGGATGGCAGTCAACCAATGAAATTTTCACCTAAGCTAAAACTAGCTGGATGAAACTGTAAAAATGTAGACTGGATAATTACGACAAAAAAACCAAAAAGCTATAAATTTAGCTCTGATCTTTAAGATATATATATGAGGCATCCCAAATTGCGCTCTTTATAATTACCTTAAAACTGATACTCTAGTCTCATTTCTTAGATCGTTAGAAGGTAGGAAATTGGTTATATATAAATTAACGACAATTCATACAGAAGTGGAATAGTTAGGAGGTCTGTAGCAGATCTGTTTCAGAAGACATTTTGAGTGAGCAAGTATCAGCCATTGTCACTTTGCTGTCAGGGCAAACTCCTGCAGGCAAATCCCCTTGGACACTAACACAGGTACAGACACTTGTGTGTGGCCAGTGGTTTTGTTCTCCTCCACTTTGGTTTGTTACTTGGTATGCCATAGCTAAAGGTCAGAATTTACACTGATTTCAGAGATCTCCAAAAACCATGGCTAACACTTTCATGCAATTCTGATGGTACATTAATGAGTGGTAGAGTAATTTCATGCAGCTGGCTTTTTAGGGAGCACATGCATGCATCTGCATGTGCAAATATATACGTACGTATCTGCACAAGCAGCCTGATGGGGTCTAGTCCTTCAAGGAAAACTGTGAATTTTGAATACAGTTATTCATATGTTTAATACAGTTTTGCAAGACTTACAGGAGTAGAAGTTATACTTCACATAGACTTTTCTGGTCTTTATTGAAAGAAAAAACTGAGCTATGAATATGCAAGTCTAATGGAATGTACTCATCCATTTTAAAGTGTTTTAAAATTTTTATTTTAAAATGTTGGAATACCTAATGAAAAACTTATGGGAAATAGATGGTTCCTTCCTGTTAGGTTCCATATTAGAGTCCACACTTCTTCACAGCCTAATTAATTAGTGATGATAATGAGAAATTACATTTCTTATTGACTTCCAATTCAGTTACTAAATTTTCTTCAGTAGTAATTTTCTGCTTGGAAAATTTACTGCTTTCTGTGTACTTTGGCTGGTAAAAGAGCTTGAATTTTAGCAAAGAATGGAATGAATTTCCTATATCAATACAGAGAAATATGGAAATATATAACCTTATATCATATAACTGGGAAATCTATTTTCTTTTCTATTGATATTGCAACTAATTTCATTCTGGGAGATAAAAAATACAAGTTGTCATACTCTCCTACACTTAGAAGTGTGTAAGTCAGAAAATAGAAAACACTTTCAGGCTACATACTTTTGCAGCCTAACAATGGAGAGTAATTCCTTTAGCACAACTATCTATGGCTGACTTAAAGCCAGCTGAAATTCAAGGGATAGGCTTCTGATGACTTCAAAAGGTTTCAAATGTTTTTGAACAGGCCCCCTAGTGTCTCATCCATTCTAATTTTTAACACCCTAAGCAATAAAAATCCCTCTAGTCTTCTTTAATTAGCTCACACAGTAATTTTGTGAATTATTTTAAACACAGAATCTATTTTACATCCTTGCTGATTTCACAGTTACTTGTATAGAGCTCTCCTATTAGTGCATTCTCACAGAATTTATTTTTTGAATCAATTGAGAATGCGTTTTATTCCAGATGTAATCTCAATTTCCACAATCACAGGGATAGCTCTTTTATAACTGATGCATGATACCAGTAGATATCTAGACAATTAATATTTTATTGGACTTGGATATATTGTACTTTAAAGCATCTTGGAAATAGATTTTTCCCCTCACTTTCCAGAAGAGCTAATGGTTTTCAGTAGATGTTTCTAGTGCTTCTATTCAAAACAAAACAAAATCCACTTCATACACCAAAACACAGTTTTCTGGAGCTGTGATCACTTTTGATATACTGTTGACATACAATGGTATTTGTGTGGAATATCATAACATATTGACAATACAGTGTCATTGACATTCCAGCAATAAGGGACATCACCCAAAACTTATATTTGGCCATTTGGTCTCCTTACAGTGTACTTTGCATTATCTTTGAATTCATATTCAGAGGTACTGACCAAAACAGTATATTGCAAACATCTTAACTTTTCTAGCGCTTTGCACTTTTGGTAGTGGTATCCTATCTTTTATATTGAGTCCTATAAATACATCAAATTGTCCAAAATAATTCCTCAGTACAAAATCAGATATGAGAAATATATTTAATTCTTCACCTAGGTGCAATACTAAGTATGTTAATCAGAACACTGCAAAGGCATTTTATCATCTTAAACTGATAGGAAGGATAAGTTTTATGGCCATTCAATGGCAATGTCTGTACTACAGTCAATCACAAATTCAACACCAACTAAACTGAACCGACAATCTACACTTCAAAGATGACTAGATTCTTCCTGACTATGAATGACAAATTTTCTTACAAAAGTAAGCAGTATTTCTTTAACATCCATGTTCAAAGCTAGTGTTTGGTGTGACTGAAAAAAAAAACGTTAGAAAGAGTTCTGTCTCCTATAGTTCCACACCCTTAGTGGACCAATATAAAGGGTGTCCACAGAGGCACATCTTTTTATGTTTGGTGCACTTAATCCTTCCCGCATTTCATGATTTGTCTTAGGATTTTAGACACATGACATCCATTACACACAGTATCATGCCAAGACTTAGTAACTGATCCCACTGTTCATGTCACCAACAGAGATGTTCAACAACACTGGTCCCAATATTGACCCCTGAAGAATGCCACTCGTCTCCCGTCTTCACTTGGACATTGAGCTGTTGGCCACAACTCTTTGAGTGTGAGCATCCAGACAATTCCGTATCCACCGAGTGGTCCATCTTTCAAATCCATTTCTCTCCAATTTAGAGACATGGATGTCATGTGGGACAGTGTCAAATGCTTTGCACAAGTCCAGGTATATATAAGAATACTCTGTCCTGAATTGGGGATTTTTCTATTGACACTTCTTTCCTCACTCACTTAATAAAGTCTCTAAGACTCCCCTGAAGTCTGGATGAAGCTTTTGGTGATTGAAATAAGATCCTTTTACTTCATGAACAAAAGTGTCACCTTTTCATTTTTCTTCAATAAAATACCATTGAAATCCCTGATATAAACTCACTGCTTAGAAAGAAAGAAATCACAGTTGCTTTCACCATTGAATATAGAAGCTAGAAGACATGTCACTTGTAATTGACAGCAGTTTCCAGAAAGAGATTCACTTTCTAGCCATCAGAACTTCTCAAGAAACCTCCTGACTGCCACTTTTTTGACACTACTGACTTTTCCCTAGATGACAGATACATAGAGTCCAATGAGAGGTTGAGAAGATAGATACACTCTTAATCAGTGCTCTTAATGACTGCAGAAAACTGATGTTGTTCATGTGTTCTGTATAAAGAGATCTCTACTGTGAGATGTTCCATTTACATATCTATTTTAAATACAAGTCATGTTCAACTTCAGAAGAAAATCAAGTTTAAAACAAAAAAATTATAAACATGAGTTCAAAACAGCTCTATTATCAGGTGTTCTACACAAAGTATGACTGCCTTCAGAGTAAAATGATCAATATACGGTTGTACTGTTCTCTGATCATTAACTGTGACAATTCTTAACAGGGTATTTCTTTTTTGAGGGGGGCGTGCCTGTGTGTGTTGCTTTCATTTTTTTTTTTTTTTATTGTCAGGACAGAGAAGTAGCCATTCCTCATCTCCTATCTTCATCTAAAACAGAAATGAGGAATCTGGCTTGGACAAATTCACATGCATATACCAGCCTTTGGAAACAGCCTCCCATTCTTTGATATTAATTGTTTTCACTGCACAAACTTGTCATTTAGGTTGTGCCAATACACACACTGGCATGCCCTGCCTCCCCACCGGCACTCATGATTCCTCAGTCACTTTTGGAGATTCCAATGTATATGGTCTGGTCCTCAATACATTTCATTAAAATCTGGTGCTCTGCTTACACTGGATCTGGTACAATAGGCCAGCAAGTCCCAGGATACTTGAACACTGTGAACACTTCTACAAGAAGATGGCTCATCTCATGGCCTAGACTACTTTGAGAAAGTTTAACCTAATTTGGAAAAGGTAAGAGTCTTACTTCAGTGGTGTTGTTTTAATAAGGAAGAGATTGGAGCCTGAGGACCCAAAATAAACATGGTTGCTTACCTAGAAGCAAACCTTCTGAGAAGTTATGTTCTACAAAAAACACTTGTGAGGATACAGCTAACCATTGCATGACTGCCAATCCATATATGGTCTTTTACTGAAAGTCATGTAGCTAATGAGTTACCTCTACTGACACTTGGCTTGCGAACCACAATCTCAAAACTACAGCACAGACACTTGTACTCAGTCAAAATGTTATGATGCTATTTCATGTCCTTGACAGCTTTAACATCATGATGATATACCACAGCAGCTTTGCTAAGAATGGCTCCTATTTTTAAAGCTCTTACAGTAAGCAGTAAACCAAAATCCTAAATAAAAGAATAAAAAAAGCGAACAGTCTACTTAGCAGGATTCTGTAATTTCAAAATAGTACTAAATGAGATTAATATCATAAGACAAACTGATGACATGCAAATGACAAAAATCAGGCCTTCAGTTTCTGCAGTTGCATGTATTCGAACCACAACTGTATATGCCCCACACTGCATCTTCCTGGCAGTCTGTAACAAGGCTATTTGCCAGACAGGAAGAGATCTGCTCAGACGGACCCCCAAATATTTACCTAAAGCAGTTGGGCTGATGACAGTAAGCACTTCACAACAGCAAGCTCCAAACATTCAAAGTAACACAGATCATTGTGTATATTTTATGAAAATACCATATTTTGATCCACGTACAAGAACTCCCCCACATAACACTGGGAAAATGTCCAGAAGATGAGCACACCACCTATACTGTAGTACTGTGAGAAGTACAACTCGCATACAGATACAAAAGCTCAGGACAGCTTTTGGGGAACTGCTAGCTAACGATGCACCCTAACATACTCAAAACTAGTCATCAAGTGGAAGCAAAGAATGAGTAACGTTCAGTCATCTATCAAAATAAACTGTGTTCCTATGTGCTGTTCTACATTTGATTTTTTTTGTTCTATTTTTACAGAATTTTCAAAAACATCTAAAGACGTGTTTGTTAAAAAATTCACACTGAAAGATATTTTTATCTTTACTATGCTGTTCAGTGGAGCATATAAAATATGGAAACATAAAGCCTTCACAAAATATTCCTGTACTTTAAAAATACTACATCATATTAAGACTGTTCATAAAATTCTTCTCATTAGCCTTTGAAACATAGACCAGCAAGAGCTGAAGATAACAGTGAGAAAACAAAGGCAGAGCAAAGTAGATAATTCTTGAATTACTCCATGTCTAAATTAATAACAGGTAACAACTCATGTTTTCTGAAAAAAATGAAAACACTACTTGTTGACAGAAGTGTTTTACACTTTGACCCTCTGTCATGTAAGAAAGGATGCAACTGTTTAGCCATAATTTAGGGGTCTAAAAGTTAAATTGATCACTCTGAACCAGTCACTTTAGGTTCTCTTCACTGTCATCAAAGAGAAACAAGCACCTCCAAAAGATAATACTTTTCATCCTAAAATAGCTTCTAAAGTAGGCCAGATTATTTATCTTTCAGCTGTGCCTATTTATTCCATTTACTGGAAAGAAAGCCTGTGTGACTAGCATGAAATAAGACAACTCACTTTAAGAGGACTGACGTCATATAAAATGAAACCTGTTCAAATGACTTATCTTTCATTTTAGAATTCGCGTGGGAATACGTGCTTTTCATACCATATTTGTTTTTATATCTGCACAGATTTTTTGCATAGTAGTTAAACATTAATGAGATACCTCGTTCCACTTTATACAGTAACACACAGATTCCTTACTTGGGTTAAATCCCTTGACCAAGTTAATGTTGAGCCTGCACACAGGGTCTAGTAAAAGAATTTTTTATTGAATCAAAGTCCTAGAATCATAGAATCACAGAATGGTTTGGGTTGGAAGGGACTCATCCAGCCTGGCCTTGAACACCTCCAGGGGTGGGGCATCCACTACTTCTGTGCTGTCCCGGTTTCAGCAGGAACAGAGTTAACTTTCTTCATAGTAGCTAGTACGAGGCTAAGTTTTGGATTTGTGTTGAGGAGAAGGCTGATCGCATACTGATGTTTATAGTTGTTGCTAGGACAGTCAAGGGCTTTTCAGCTTCCCTGCTGTGCCAGTGTCTGCAGGGGCAGGAGAAGCTGGGAGGGAGCATAGTCCCAGTTACTAGCCTAGGATTCAACCTTACATTTACGACTGAGACCCAAGTTGCCCAATGGTCTATTCCATATCATGCATGTTATGCCCAGTACATAGATGAGGCTCTGTCCAGAAGTTCACCCCTCTCACTCTCTGGGTCATCTCTCTCTCTTGATCAGTTTCCAGACTCTCAGGCTCATCTTTTCTGGGATTGTGGATTCAGGACTATCTGCTCCAGGACCATTGGCAAGGCACATGTTGAGCCTTGATCGTTGGGTGGTGAGCAGCTGCACTATGTATCACTCATGTTTATATTTGGTTATTTGTATATTATTACTATTATTATCATTATTATTTTCAATTTTACTGTAGTTTAGTTATTAATTTGTTCATATCTCAACCTATAAGTCTCTTTTCCCGTTACCCCTTTAATTCTCTCCCCCATCCCCAGGAGAGGGGGACGGTGAGTGAGCAGCTGTATGGTGTTCGCCCTTAGCTGGGTTTCAACCATGACATCTGGGCAACATGTTCCAGTGTCTCACCACCCTCACAGTGAAAAATTTCTTCCAAATATCTAATCTAAATCTACCCTCTTTCAGCTTAAAACCATTACCCCTCATCTTATCCCTACACTCCCTGATAAAGAGTGCCTCCCCATCTCACCTGTAGACCCCTTTAAGCACTGGAAGGCTGCTATAAGGTCTCTCTGGAGCCTTTTCCAGGCTGAACAACCCCAACTCTCTCAGCCTGCCTTTGTATGGGAGGTGCTCCAGCCCTCTAACCATCTCCGTGGCTCTCCTATGGACTCACTCCAATAGGTCCATGTCCTTCTTATGTCAAGGGCCCCAGAGCCCCCCAACTTAATGTTTAACAATATTTAACTCAAAGTCCATTACTTTCAGTTAAATGTTCGTTTGCTGGCATGTTGGTTATTCACCTATCTCTCAGTAAGAAAAATTTGGAAGTGTCTCCACTAAGAGCTTTAAGAGTGCTTTACAGCCTTTATTTCTTAAGGGCCCATATGAAGGGAGATCAAACTCCTTCTAAAGAAAAACCTACAGCACACTAATTGAGCCTGGGTTACTAGGTGAATACTGTCTTCATAGAATGGCTCTGCGAAAGTGGTCATAAAGCCCAAATACATTGACAGATGTCAGATATAGTTTTCTGTGCTATGTCAAACGATTTGTTCGTTTTTTTTAAGCTAACATTTCTATATTGATTTTCTGCAAAACTCTAACTCTCTTCATTATTTTTCTATTCCTTCTTTCTGTAATTTCTGTTAAAATTTTTGTTCCTTCTCTTGCATTTAATCATATTTTTTTCTGGAATTTTCTTCAGACTTTCTGCTTGTTCTCTTCGCCTTGTCTTTTCTAAGAGTGGGTTATTCCCACAATTCTTAACACAGTATATAATGTATTCACCATACAGGTCAACAGTACTAGGCAGAAACCAACTGTATGTTGAAAGCCACGGGTTTTGAGATCATGGAGGGTACCTAAAACGCCTTCTCCACCTCTCCTCTTCTTCTCTCCCCTTTTTGCAGTTAAGGACATATATTAGTACACTAACTATCTTGTACCTAGGAGTTTTCCACACCATAATTGTATTTAGTGATTACTTAAGCTGTATTTCAAGTCTATTCAGGCACCCATCATCTTCAGTACAACGGAATGGCAGGGTGTAATTTCTGAAAATCCATTCTGGTGATATTTTCTGCAGCAGCTAGCAGTGCTGTAGGAACAGAGAAGCAGGCCTAGGAAGCATTTATAAGGCTTGGCAGTTTCCAAAGGACAACTGAATATGCATCTAAAGCAGCTTCCAACCCTCTGAGCTTGGCCAGTCATACAGGATTTTCATCTCTCTCCATTTCCACCCACGATTAAGTTTTCTATGAGCAGAATAATTTCTACAATGAATGGATGTATTTAACTGATTTTCATCTGATGTTCCTGTCTCTCAGGCTGATAGGGTCTCCTGCCTCTCATGTAAAAAATGTAAACCCACTAGGACTGGAAGAAAATGGCACAGCCAGTTGTATTTCAGTTGTTCAAAGTGTACGATGCACTCTGGGTATTTGTGGAGGCAAAACACTTTCTGATGTTCAAAATTATTTTCATTTATGGTCAAAAAAAGAAAACTGCCTTGGGCAAGAAGTGATTTCATTCAACCTGGCTTTGAAAAGGGCAGAAAACCCTTAGTTTTCTAAGTTTTATGCAGGAGAAAACAAGCTATTTTTTCAATGTTCTGCTGTGCAACATTTCAAGGGAAGATGATGTTTATGGTATTGGTACTAATGATTTAAGGCTAACTGTACTTTTAAAATGTACAGCACAAGGCTAGATTGACATCTAAATGAAAACACAGATCACTGGTCTTGCAGCAAGACAATTCCTCTGGTGAATGGGTTAAACTGTCGCTGTCAGTTTGAATACAATTAGTACAACTGATATGCAAAGCATTGCTCTGTCAGGAAATGTCACTGTCATCGAGCACTGTTCCCAGGCTGCCTTCATTTTTCTGTCTGGCTCAGAAAATTTTAATAACAGGTCAGAATTCAAATGCAAAAAATTAACCAAAGTGCATAGCTCCTCCCCACCTTCTATTTCAATTTTCATTTTCTGCTTTGTGCTTCACGTAATTTTTTTGTTACCAGGAGACTATTCTTAACTGCCCACTTTCTGGTTTTCTTAACTCTTCTTTCCTTGTTCACATTAACTGAAACTAACAGTTTTTGTTGACAATTCTTATACAACTTGGTCTTTTGATTATTTTTTAAAATAACCCACTAAAAAACCCCACAGACAAGAAAAGACAAGTACAGAGGCAGAAATAATTAGTGTTTGTAGAACACTACTGAATATCTCTTCACTGTAACGCCCACCCACACCCTGCGATCATGTCTTTTCCCATCCTTTCTTTATTGCAATTCCCCGAAGGTGGCTTTTAGTGCTCATCTTTTTTTTTCCTTCTACATTTTCCTGCTTGGTGCATAATGCATTTAAGGATCTTGTACTTCTGTGCTAATTTCTCCAGATCCTCCTTTCTATTTTGAAGGAAAGGTTCACCTTTTCAATGCCTTCCTGATATTTTCCCAACAGGTCCCAGATTCCTGCTGGCCCTGTGCATGACGCTCTGTGCAAAACCTGTGAGTGAGTTTGCACATTTGCAAGGAATATGCAACTAAGCCAACGCTTCAGATTATCTCTGCAAGGCTGGTGGTCAGGGAATAATACCCTGGGGACCAAAAATGCTCTCAGGCAACTGGGGTGGGGATGGGCCAAAGTAAAGATGGGAAGTGCCTGTTCCTACAGCCAGGCTCTTTTATGACCCAGTGAAGAAAGAAGGGGAAAGGCTGTTTGGGTGGTAGGTAAATAACTATTGGGATAAGGAAACAGGTGATCAACACGGCCTGTCAAGTTGACCTATCTGGGAACCGCCTGCTGGCTGGAGTGCTGCCAAGTGACTCGTGGATGGCAGGGCCAGAGGACAAGCCATGTTTTTCTGAGTCCCTTTCTCTGCTAGCCTGCTCTTGCTAAAAAACATCTTTTTCTATACATGGTACTGTCCCTCATCACCCAGATCCCCAAGATGCTCAGAAAGGGGCTGACTTGCACCTTCCTCAGTGTTTATCACCCCTGAAGATGTGAAGAGCAATGGCCACCGCCCCTGTCAGCCCCATGGGGAGTTTGCTGGGCTGAGAGCACAGCTGAGCTGCCTGTCAGACAGGGTGCTGACCCCCTGGCAGCCTTCTCTCTCTTCCTGCCTTGGCGCTACCTTATATAATAGTGGAGAAACCTGAACTTGTCACTTCCCATCTCCTCCCTCTTCCTACCACTGTGAGCAAAGACATTTCTAACTCAAGCACACACGCTTACCAGTGTCTTTAAATCCACGCTATTGTCACTTTGTTGCTAAATTACAGACTGTGACTCTTCAGCCAGAATCCTGCTTCAGGTATGGAGTAAATTCCCCTCTTTAGGGAACAACAGCACAGTGCCATGACTAACCCCACTCCAAATCGCCTCCTGGCATGCTGAGGCAAGTCTGTGTGCAAGCACAGCTGAAGATAAACCACCTTTCTCACATTCAACTTAACTCATTCTTGTAATAATCAATGGAATTTTTTAACACTGATTTCTACCAAAAAATTTGATGAAAACTAACCTTATTTCAGCACATGTCCCTGCATACAACATCCTGAGAACCATCCCTTTTCTGTCTCCACTCATAAAAACTCTTCTCTTGTCATTCTCATCTGCTCACATCTCTTCAATCTGTATTTACTCAGGAAGTTTAATGTTCACTTAATGTTCACTGGGAGCATTAGCTGTTTTTTGTTTGAAAGCCCCTTATGTTCAGTGAACCGCACAGTGAGCTGAGGGAGTGGTTATTGTAGTGTCATTGCCACCTAATTTAAAAATATGCTGCATAAGCGGAGTCTAAAATTTCAGCTTTAATTCACTAAAATATGTACATCCATATCTTTTGGCTGTGAAGGCAACGCTTAAACGTGAACACGATGTCCTCCTAGAAGTACTGACTTCTTGAAACAAGATGACTCAAGTGCAAGCAAACTCTCTTAATCATTTCAGGGAAAATTTAGCTCAAAACTGATACTTTCACTTCCTCTATTGCTGACTATAGCACTTACATCATCTTAGTGGAACAATACAACCGATCCCTTGTAAGTGGATGTAATGGCAGATAATGGGGCATGACCTAGGAAAACTAGCTGCTGTCAAAATCCTCAGAAGCTGGGGAATGAGATAATCCTTCTCCCCAGAACAAAAAAAGTTTCCTCTTTCTCAAGATGAGATAGAAAAGTCATCCTTTCCTCAATATTAGTAATATTAAATGCTTCAGTAACCTCTAGACGTGTGAAATACACATCCTTCATGCCAAAAATCCCAGCTGTCCACTAATCACTTGCCAATATCTCTTTTTTAAATACACTGCTGTACTCACATGGAAAGTGCTAAAAAGTAAGGTATATGATATATAGATAATACATATAATTATGTGCTGTAGGCTGATTTTAATTAAACAATTAAGTGTTCACCTCTCTTTTTTTCTTTCTTTCTATTACCCTTTTTTCTACATTTCACCAGGTCAGCGAAATTTGTGCTAAATCAGACAACTAACTACGCTAAATGCTAAATGAAATACATGTAAGCCAGTCTTTCCTATATAATATTTAATCCAAATATTTTTATTCATGAAGCATCATGAAATTTGACTACGACAAGAGATTGAAATTTTAAAATTCAATTTTCTTGTTCAGATAAAGGACTTAAAAGTTGTTGTCAAGAGAGAACAAATCTCCACAATTTTTTTTTAAGAGTATGCATTTTTGCACAGATTTGAGTGTAGTGTTTGATAAGAAAACCTTCTAGTTCTACCCTATTCATCACTCAGTCAGTGGCAGGTAAGTAAATTAAGAGCAAGGTCATATTTGTAAACTGATTTTCTTAATTAAATTATAGGCCTTGATGCCTTTTCAGCGTGTGGGTCCTTGGAGTAAGTAAAAAGTGTTAACGTTATTGCATTAATTAGTTTTGAAACAATTATTCTTCAAATATTAAAGGTTAGATACTAAAAGATAATTGAATTTATGGAATTCATATCTCCAGTTTTCAAATAACTTCACTAATTATCATAATTAATTCAGCATGTTCTGAATGTTGTCTTATTTTTGTATAATCCATTTTTATGTAGTAAGGTGTCCAGAGGCTTTTACTAGTGGATTGTGATGAATCAAACCATCTTACTAACAGTGTTCTTATTTTCAGGACAATCACCTAAGATCATAAACCAATATTTCTTTCTTTTTGAGGAAGAATATAATTACTCCATAAATGAATTCTCAATCTTTCTGATAGACTTAGATTCTGTGTGCTAATTTTCATGTTGATAATTCAAAACTTGCAGATCAATTTGTTTAAGTGCAACAACCACTCCAGCCTAGCACAAAATATGATTGCTTTAAATCTTATATATGCAGCTTCCCATGGGAGTGGAATATAGATGAGCTGCAAATGAAACACTCTCACTACCACACTGCCCAAAGCAATTTTCCACTATGCCCCCTCCCCTCAGGACATATTTTACTCCACCTTTACTATGTTTATAACATGATTTACACGTTAATGAGAAGTGACAGGGACTAAGTAATTAGGAAGCAAGACTGTAGCTTGTCATGCATTTTAAACACTGTACACTGCAATTCTGGAATAAATATTCAGCCTCTTTCCTCATTTTATTCTTAATTAGAAAACACAATCAATTTAGCCTTTATAACTCCAATATACCTTCCATACGTAACTAATAGAAGAGAAATGGATTGTTACAATAAGCACATTTGATCAGCGCCAGTTCCCTAACATTTGGTCATTCTTATTATTTTCTGTTTATTAAGCTTGGACAATACAGCGAGAGCAACATAAAACCTAGAGAAGAAACAGTCCTTTCACTGAGGCTGTGACCATGACTATGCAAAGCAACAGAGGTATGCACTGGATGGATTGTCTTACTCGGATAATTCTGTGGGTAAGAATTGTGTGTTATGACCGTGGAGAATATCTCTACCCTGGGGCTATCAAGGCCCTATGATAAGGTCTGAAGGCATCTGCAGTTGGACAGAACGGTGTTCTGATGACATTTAGGGAGAAAAGTGAAGATATGCAGGACTGCCAATGACCCCTGTGTACAGAATGCCGGGAGTCAGAACTGCCTAAGAGTACAGCCATTTCCATGGTAGGGATGTAAGTGGTGCCAGCAACTACAATCTCTTTCACCTCCTCCATCTCCATCCACACCCTTCCTCTGCATGCAGGGAGCTTGCTCTGTCCAAGTGTTTTTTCATGGTTTGTTTGCTCTTTCCAAGATTTTTTACATGGTTCTCTTCGTAAGATCAGGACCTTGGCAAATAAGGTTTACCATTTCAATACTAATTGTCTACGGTGCCAGCGAACTAACTTTCAGAATACACTTCTGAAGTAAAAACACATTACCATCCTTGTTATTCAAATCAGGAAAAAAATCAGAAGAAAAAAAGTAACTTGCTTCAATGTATTCTAATTGAAAAAAAAATCATTCTCCTTTCAGAACATCACAGTTCTTTGTGTCAAATATACAACAAAATTTAAAGATCTCCGAAGATACATTTGTTGATTTTACACTACCATTCTCGGCGTTTTGTTTTCAAATATTACATGTTTGCAGTATGTCATAGCTATGTGGTGCTTTTTTTAGTAAGATACGCTGAAGCAAACAGGATGCATACTCACTAAGCCTGGTTTCATTCCTGAAAACAACTGTAATAGGGACACAGGTAATGGAGGTTTCTTGGTAAAGAAGTGACTGAAATAGAGGCTGTAACTATTAGTTATGTGGTGATAGATTTAGTACCCTTTCTCTGAACAAGAAACATTGTCTATCAGTCTCTTTTACAGTCCATGACTGCCTTGTAAACTCCAAGGACATTTAGATTTTCAGATGCTTACATAGTACTAAGAAATCTAAGTATTCTCCAGGGGCACATTATGCTATAATTGCTATACGTGTGAGGTCTTTACAATCATTACCATGAAAAGGATCTTTTTGATACAGGATTTGAAAACTAATCATGCATATACTATAAAGATTGAGGTGTAAGTGGATTTTATCCAAGTTGAAGTGCTAAGAGACTACAACGATATATGCAAAATAAAAACTAGTGTAGAAACTTTACTTACATCTTTCTGGCCAAGGAAATACATTCATATCTTTTCTCTCAGTAAGAAAACCTATACTGTAATTATCCTCATACATTTGAATGTTCAAAATATTTAAAGATATACATTAATGTAAATCCGAGAGTTAGCCAAAGGTAAACATAACATGGCAGTGACTAATTGGTATTTTGTCAGCAAATTCCATGGTAATACAATCTAAATATCTTGTCTGGAGACACTTGTCTCCCTCTTGTTTACAACATATGCAAAACAATTAATTGAAAAGGGACAGTCAAACTATTTCCAGTTCTATATCACATATACCAAATATATATGGAAATAAAAAGCCAGAACTTAATAGTGAGAGGGAACTGGCTAGTACAGAATTTTCTTGTAATTCCCTCTGAACTCAGCTAGCCAGATAAGCATAAATTGCAGTCTGTCTGGCCATTGAATAAAGGAAGATAAAAGATGAGCTATTCCTTTGAACTCATCTTTGATAGGTGAAGTGCTGGCAGTATTATGAAACAGACTTTCTCACCTTCTTAAAAAAACAATTAAACAACTTGACCATCTTTTTACATACTGTATTGCTACTACCGTATCTGAAGGAGTGTAAATACGGGACAGAAAAATGTCCCTCATAACAATTTGTTTAGTAAATTAGAGGTTTTTTATGAATGAAGAAAGAAGAATTTGAAATGCAGAACTTGTAATG
Source organism: Pterocles orientalis (assembly GCA_011057875.1). Classification (NCBI taxonomy): domain Eukaryota; kingdom Metazoa; phylum Chordata; class Aves; order Pterocliformes; family Pteroclidae; genus Pterocles; species Pterocles orientalis. The sequence continues at coordinate 165,972 of WKFP01014887.1, read as the reverse complement.
GGGCAAAATAAGACAGTTCTGGAAGCTGAAGCAAGTATACTCAACAAAGAAAGGTGGATTTACTCAGCATCAGTAAAGAAGCATTTCTATAAATTAACCCAAGGCCTATGTCTCATAATTCACTTGACAGTTTATCAGCCCTGAAAATGAATTCAGGCAATTTAGATGAAGGATGGAGGCAGCGGCTTCAAAGAACTATGAGGCAGCTCAGAAATATTCCTTGAGCTTAAGCTTTTTGTGTTCTAAAGGTTAATGGTCCCCAATCATGCCTTCCACTGGGTTTTATTAGTGTAAAAACCAGCCTGCAAGACTACTCTGGGTGCAGCATGAGAAGGGTAAATAGCATGAAAGATGGTTGTTTTCAGACCAAGTTATCTTGTTATGTTTGCCCAAGGGAGGATGGGTTTATGAGTCTTCAAAGCCACTTTGAGGAACAACCAGGACTACAGAAAAATCAAACATTCTATGTATGTGTGTTTACTACTGTTTGCTAGGTTCTGTCAGTATCTAAAAGAGATTTTATTTGAAACAAGACTTTTAAAACATGCAATAGATATGAATATGACTTATAACCACTTCTTAATATTAACAAGAATCAAGCATATGGTCATTTAAAATTAGTTAGAAGCATTTTCAAATATTATGCTTAGGCCTCATCCTCTCTGAAGACAGTTGCAGTTTTGGAGTCAGAGACCACTAACATATCTTTTGAAAACTGAGCAGCTACATGCACAATGATTTCTTCTGTGGGCAATGTAGTTTTTCATATACACAAAAACTCATAAAAAGGATCCTTCAACTCATATCTTCCCAGAGTTAAAGGGACAGATCTCACTTTTGTGAGATAAAATTCTATCAGTAAAAGACAGGTTTACTAACTGTAAGCAAAGTTGACAGAGTATTTCTGCTATCTTTTTTAATTTAGTTCCCATCAGGTTATGACAAAGACTCTCTCAAACAGGAAATGCAGACTGAATAGCCTGATAAACACGAGAATGACAGTAAGCAACATGACTTTGGCTGATGCATACAATTCTTAAATTTTTATTGTAATGATCTGGATTTTCCTTTCTATTTTTGTTTTTATTTCTGGCTAGCATGAAGTGGTGGTCTTTTTGCATAAGTTTCTACTCTGCAACAAAATTCTGTTTATAATTTTGCATGGTTAGGGTATTCTTTATTCTTGCTCCAAATGGCTTTATAGTATTGCTATGCCCTATTAAACTGCCTTATGCCATGCTGAGAGTGTATGAAATGATTCCTGGATGTGCTGTGGGTTAAAAGATGTAGTATTGTAATCATACGGCATTGTGAGTGTCACCACATGGTTTTGTCATACAAGTCATAAAAGTTACTGCATTTAATCTGATTAGTTATTCTTCCTGGCCCAGCAGTTCTGTCCAACTTTGGGGAAAAGTTCCCTGTCTTCATTGCTGTGCAGAAAACTCTACTGGAGGGAGCTGCTGCAAGCATCAAAGACAATCACTTGTTGCCTTGGTCTTCCAGCTGCAGTGAGTTCATTAGGAAGAAGCTCAGTCAGGTTGGACTGAGACCCCTGAAAGGGAAGATTTACCTGCCCTAGACTTGCAAGAACACGTATGGAAAGACTCTTGGGGCAAGAGCAAATCTAAAGTAATCTCAGCAAACTAGAATTATTTCTAGACTTACCACTACTGTTTTTTTGCTGAAGTAAAATGATTTACAGGGTCCTAGATAGCTTTTACCTCTCTTCAGAAGGGCAGTAGTAGCACTGCCAATGTCATGATAAGCTCTTAGCTTTCAGTTCAGTTTCCCATCTACTGTATAAAACACAAAGAATACCAAGGAAACAGTAGGTTTCTCCCTGTATTTTAGGTGGTTGAAAAAGTTTATGCACCTTAACCTTTTTAAAAATGTACCTACACTTAGCATGGCTATAATGAGGGGAAGAAGGGTTGAATTCTTTCATTTTAATCAGGGTATCTATTTTAAAGCTTCCTGATAAAATCAAACAAGAAAACCAACACTGTGAAGTAGCATTAAAATACATATACCCATCTTCCTTCTTACAAAGTTAAATTCCTGGCCTAGGTCTTTGAGCGTGCACATCTAATTAGAAGAGTTGAACACTTCTTCAGCTATGCAATAGGCCTGCCACTTCTAAATTTTTAATCCAGTTAAATTTTCATCGTCCTCTGATAATTTCCATAATGTTTTGTGATAGGAATTTTGTCTGTTTATTTCAGACTTCATACTCTAAATAAATACTAGTAATTTCATCGTAGACAACAGAGGCTATTGCTTGAGGATGTTTTTCTTCCTGCTGTAAAAACATGTTATGTAAATGATTAGAGAGCATTACAATGGTTCTATTTTTTTTACAAATGAGAAGGAACATATTGAAGTAACACAAAACTGATGAAATGATTCACTTACTCTCCTAAAACAGGATAAACAAAATTCAAAGAGATTAATACATACGATATGTCATAAGTGAAAAGAGAGCCACAATTTCTTTAACTTTATTAGAAATAAAAGAAAAACCATGCAATACTTTTCCAGTACTAAAATAGTCCTTATCTTTTCACTTCTTCACAGAAACTGTTACTGGTTATTTAGTCATAGATTTTTGTATGGCCCAAGGGGAACCATTGTGATCAGCTACTCTGACCTCCTCCATAATCTTTTCAACAAATTTTCCATCCAAGGAAATGTGTGCAGAGAATCATACAGAACAGAAAATAATTCTTTTTTTTTTTAAAGTTCCTTTCATACCCAAGGTATTTCAAAGCACTTTACACAGCAATAAATCAAAGGCTGATCAAGCAAGCAGTTTGCACTGCTCTAAAGGACTACCAACCTTTAGTGCTCCATTGGAAGTGATTATAAATCTCAGAGATAGAGATGATTCAGAACTTTAAAAAACAGAACTAATTGTAAAATTTACCATTCATTTACTCTCTGACATATTTTAAAGCTTTGCAGAAAACACCTTTAATACATATTTTTCCCTAATTTAACATTTTAGAATAATCCATACTTTTTAAAGAACACTAAGTTTTATTTCAGTGACTGAAAGGAAAGAGATTTTAATTTTTTGATACAGCAAAGAGTGTAAGTGCACACTCAGATCACAGAACAGGAATAAAAGAGCAAAAATTTTTAAATTTGCTTCAAATCAGCTAGAAGAAAATAATATTGTGTTTAATCCAGAGGCAGTGAAAATGGCATCTCACTGCATTAGAATGAAAGAACATGCAGCATTATTTTTAAAGTACTATGAAATGTTTAGGTATGTATTCTGTGATTGCTTGGCATATTGAAATCTACAAATGCATCAAATTTTTTACATAGAACTTTCATATATGCGTAGTGCAAAAACACATAAATGCAATGGCTTCTTTACTATTTTTTTATTGCTTTCTTATCCTTTTAAAAAAGGATGTTTTTCTAGTTAAAACAGTATATATGAATTACGAGACCTATACTTTATGTCAAAGTCTCTTACAAACTCTTCACTTGTCTTAAATCAGAAGTATTCTAGATGCTAACCTCTAACAGGCAAGCAATCTTGAACACTTCTAATTGATCTACAGACTCTGTTTTTGTGTTTGACCTGGCCCCTATTGTGCGGGAATGTAAATGGAACATCAGACCAGCATACAGCTTTTGCATCATCTCGCATCAGCACTCAGGAGGTCCAGCTAGTCCCGAAAGTTACCTTATGCATTCTCAGCCTTGTTGAGTACACAAGTGTGCCTGCCTCGGTGGTCCCTTGGAGATGTTGGAATTAAGTGCAAGGCACTGATTTACAGGATAAGCCATGATTTTCCTTTCTTTAACATAAATAAAAAAATGTATGTTTGTTAGCAAAAACACCCAGACATACATAGAACAAGCTGAAAGCTCAGCTGATGTATTGGACAAACATCTGGAAAATCCTTTATTATTTCTAGCACTGATGTAGGCACAGCTACTGACTGATAAAAGCTCCAGGTTGTAAGAAAATACATGCTTTTCACAGGACTGTATGAAAAATTAATCTAACCTTTTCAATAGCATGGCCCATACAGGATTTCCTACAGTAAATCCTATATCAATCATATGTCTCCTTGACCTAGAGAATATTCCTTAGAAAAACATGAAGGGAACTATTTGGTTTGAGATTAAGGAACCCGAACACAGGTGTCTACGCTTAAGCTAGGTATTTTAACTACCACTATATTCAACAGAAATAGATTCAACACAGTAAAAGACTCTAGAAAGAGTCTGAACAATCAATTGTACATCCCGCTGCGCTTTTTCTTCAGAGTGAGCTGGAGAGCTATCTACTCTCCTTCATTTTCCTTTGGGTCTGTCTATGTCCAGTCCCCAGGTATAGCTTTGGTTTTGTCTTCATCTTTTAAAGTAAAAAGTTTCTGCTCTCAGAAACTACTTTTTGCATAAGTACCTGATTCTTAAGTGCTTACTTGAATGATCAAGTCAGCTCTTCATTACTCTTATGTTACACTAAATATGTTCAGATTGTTCGGATTTTGTGGCAGGTTTTCTAGAATTCAAATCAGTCTTGCTGTTATTTTCTGACTACTTTTCAAATATGCAGATTTTACTGAACAGAATATATCTTTTACTTCTGTCATGAAACTTATTTTCTCTTAGTCTAGTGAAAACTCAAAATGATGCTTTCCAAGTAACTCCAGCTGACAAATATCATAAGCTTTAAAAAATGCAGTAGCATAGAGAAGCACAGTTAAGTCTTCTGTTTTGTTTCAGTAGCTTACAAACCTCATTAGTCTGTTTTTCCTTTTCATATCAAAGGCCTAGACTGAGAAAGCAAAAGTACACATATATATTTAACTTTCTGCTTATAGTTAATTTCAACGATTTCAAAAGGGCTCCTCATGCCCTAACCTCAGAAGGTACACAATCCTAGGGTAAGGACGTAGTTTTGAACCACTACAGGAAAACAAAATCAAAACTTAATTGCATTCCCAGCATTTAGTACTTCATTGCTTACATATATGTTTAGGAGTGTTGAGTCTATCCTAAAACCTTCTGTCACTGGAAATTTAGACTAAAAAATTTAAATTGGCCCCTTCCATAAAAGACAGGAGCTTTAAATTCTCCAAATAATCACCAGTCAATTACAAACAGGATGCACTATTGCTCAGACTGAGGGAATTAGGTCAGATGGGCAATCTCTCTGATGGCAGGTTTCTCACTGCTACCAAATTTTAATGAAGAAACAAGGCAGCGAAGGTGGGAAGGCAGGCAGGAAGGCAGGAAGTCAGGAAGGAAGGAATGAAAGAAAGAAAGAAAGGAGATTTTCACTGATAGAGCTTAAGCTGTGCATTTTAGAAAGCTTCACTGCTTTGAGATGAAGAATGAAAAAAACCCTCTCAGATATCTAATGGAATTATTTAGTCAGTATGGAAAAGCAATAGTGCATGCAATCTGTTCACTTGTTTTGAATACAAAAACATGAAAGGTAATAAAATTATATTAGTTGAAGAGGTTACCAAGAGAAACCCATGAAACAATATTAAATCAAGTTAGGGCAAAAAATTGCATAAATCTTATAAATCACGCTTTTTTAAAATGTGGCTAATACTTCAAGGAAAGCTCTTTTACGTTCCTGTGGGTCCACTGATTAATTTTTGTTAAAAGAACAAATGCAAAATTTAAGATTGGAAATAATGTTCATACTTGAATGCTATACTGCGTATCAGTTGCATTTCTATTTTCTTGCAATTTTCTGTCCAAGACTTTGCAACTGAAAGCTAAAAGGAGCAAAGTTATAAACAACTTGTAAATACATATTTCCTTTAGAGCAAAGCATTAATTAATGATATAAATATCTATGCTATTTCTGTTTAGGATATGGTAAGGATTCTGCTACGAATATTATCACTTTGAAAGTGAACCCACCAAAAGTAACAGAGCAGCAGTGGTTGAGAAGAGTTTGTGTTATGTATATTCTCACTGGTCGAGTTATAACACATCTGTTTAATAGCCATGTGCTTCTCATTATCTACACATAAAAATAGATTTCATTTGGTGACACTCTTGGGATACAAAGTAGGTCAGTCAAAACAGAGATAAACAATTCATAAAATATTTGCTGTTACTTAATGGAACCAAAGCTATTTTCAATGAGTGTACCAATACAGACATGCTATGAAGATGCTGAAAAAAATCTGCTCTAAAACTACAAAAGGCAAAAACTAGAGAGTTGAGAAAAACTGAACATTCACATGAATGTCTGCTGGCTCTCAAGAAACGAAGAATGTTGCTGTGGGCATTTTCATCCTCATCTGTCAAATTCACCAAGTACGTCTAATCAGATCTCTCTCCTTTCTGATGGTACAGCGGGTATACAATGTTTGACTAAATATATGTCATTGAGATGTCCTGACTAGTCTTTTTGTTTAAACTGGACTGAGCCATTTTGCTCATGGGACTTCTATCCTTTGGCCACATAAAGTATTGCTATGTATTGTCCTATCAGATCAGTGGGCACAGGTAATCTGACAGCTCTAATGAGTTACATACACACAGTCCTGAAAATTCAGTAGAATTTCTATTTTAATTCATTTGAAGGAAAGGTCAGTTTACATATTCTGTCACGTTGCTGTATATGAAGTGTATACTAAGTAATTACTAAAGGCCAGTTCCTTCAGTCATTAAACATACAGCACTTGTAGTGTTGTGAATTCCACAGTCAAAAATATATATTTATGCACATTTTTATCACATCTATTTCCCAAGAACCAACTTGTCAATAGAAACATCAAACATTTTTTTATAATTTTCCTCTAAGCACTTAATATTTAAAATTAATAGGTCCTGCTTGAACAGAAACAGATTTTGTGTTCACTAGGGCATCAGCATAATTCCTGTAGAGCTGAAGGCACAGAATTCTCAGGGACAGAGAATATACTGATATCCAGACAAAAATATATATCGCAATATACTTTCACATTCTATAATTCTATACTTTTGAAAAAGTGCAATATTTCTTCTTTAGTATTTAGAGAACTTCTTTGAAGAACCGTATTTTTTTGTCACAAAATATGTCAGAGAGAAAGCACTGGAACTTTCTTATTTTGAAACCACAAAAAAAAAAAAAAGTTGGTGATGCACTGTCATTCATAAATGGGCCTTTATCCCCCCAAACAGTAAATCACTCTATGGCATCATTGACAGAAGCTCTGACTGTGTTAGAACGTATTGATGCATGATGGACAATTTCTAATTAATTTGGTGTATTCCAAACCATCACAGAACAGAGTGACAGATGGAAATGACCCAGTGGTAGGATGAGAAAAAAAATGTTTGCTCATATAGCCCCAGCACAGCTGACGGGGAGCAAATATTGCATAATGACTGAGGTACGTGAGGAGGCTTACGCAGGAGCTCCTGCAGTGTTTCTGGATCTAAGTCAGTAATACCAATACCCTAGCCCTATGTTTTCTACATATTCTATTCTTGTACCAGAAAACCCCAAGCTGTGAAATATTTTTGTAGTTAACACTGTGCAAAGAAGCCATTCAAACCTGAGTTATATGAAAAGAACTCTACAGTAAATGGTTAGAGCAGCAGTTTGAAAACAAAACAAGATTGTGCAAAACAAGTGTTCTAGTACATGGTAAGAAAAACCTTGTTTTTAAATCCACAATGGCCTATCATGTAAACCTGTATTCAGTGTCCTCTCCACAAGTTTTTGAAAAGGGAAAATGTCACTATAAACTGACCTTTTCCTGAAGCATTTGCTAAAACTTCACAAATGTCAAAACAGCAGTTCAAAATGAAGACAGCATCATCAGGAAGGAAAACTCCAAAGGTAGTTGGGCATGTAATTTAACAAAGTAACTGAAGTCAGAAACTCCGTTTTTATTTTCACTTGTAAGACTCCCTTCAAACTATTAGTCTTATACTATACATGAGAGTAAAATGTAGCCAATACATTTTTCCAGCTTGCAATGTTCAACAGCTTTCCTGGCATTAAATGCTGCTAAAAAAAATAATGAGAAAAGCAAACTAATAAGATTTAATTGCCACTGCATAGTATGCAGCACCAAATGACATGATGAAATTTCAGTGCAATCAGATAACAGTACACATTGTCCAGGTTTTTCTTCTCCTTTTTCATCTTTTATTGTAAAACCTTTTGCCTTTTCTGTCACAGTCACTATTCTCTGTCACCACAGTAAATGAATCCACACTCTTTTTTTTTTTAAATGGGTATTCACTATGCATCAGGAAGACCTGCCAGTTGAAGTGGAAGGCCGACAGAAACAAAAATGTGTAGAAGTACTGCCTAATTTTTTATCCAATCTTGTTTTCTCAAAATTGCATGACCTTAGGATGATGACTAAAATTACGGGTTTCTTCTATTTAACTATCAAAATGTCAGAAAGCTAGAATGGAGAGCAATATAACTGCATTTGAACCTAATAAAAATGCCATTGCCTTTGGGATTACTGGGTAACTTTGAAAAAGAACTGTCATGAGAGATTCTTACAAATGTCTCTGATTGAATGAATCAAACAAAAAACCTCAGTGTTAATCCTCACTTCATTCTTTTGGATATATGTCCGTCTCCTGCCTTTAATATTTGCTGTCATATGCATGAGCCTCATCAGACATTACAACCGTGTGTTCTTCTGAGTTATTGCAGAAAATAAACGCATCTGACATCATTCATGAAAGCCTCTAAAATTGTTTATCAATTCACTTACGATGCAGGAATACACACTATGAATGAAAGCTAAGCAACCAGGAAGTCACAGTGACTGAAGCTTGCAGGGCAGCAGATAGCACGGTAGTCTCGGAATTATTAACTCTAACATATAGTAAGTAGAAGTACATATATGCAAATGTTTTTGTGCAATGAGTCTGAGGAAGATACCATTTAAGAGCATTTATCCCAATATAATTCCAAAACATTAATTTACTAGAGAAACGTAGCTAGTAAATAAAATACCAAATACCTAAAATTACTTTATCAGTACAGATTACTGAGGACCGTTGAAGGCAAAATCAGGTATACACAGGATACTAGTGAAGATTGTGTGACTCCGGTGTACACAAAGGTTTGACTGCTGAGTTTTTTTCTGGTATTTCTAAGAAATAAAATATTTTCCACAAAATGTTTATACACCCCATAATTTTAATCATCCAGCCTTTCAGTTGGGCCTAACGCTTTAGACCAAATTACTGACCTGCAGCCAAACTTCCTGAACTTGCTGAGTTGAAAAAATGTTGTAGAAAGCCAAATGTGACCTCCAAGATAACGGAGATCATAAAATAAAATCATTTCTTGTTACAGAAATTTAGAGGGTAGGTTGATAAAATACAGACTGATGGGGACTGATAAAACCTCACAGTATGACATAAAGATATCCAAGCTGGTAAATTAATGCATTCTATTAGAAATACATCTTATACAGAAATGTGAGGCACTGGAAATCTGTAGAGAATCAGATTGAGTTGGATAATCAAGAAACACAGTAGATGTTATATCCTGTTTGAAGAATTATGCCTGCTGCACAGCTTTACAGCTGTCTAGAAGCCATTAAAGTGCATTTAGCTGGAAGTGAAACAATATTTTTCAGTGTTCAAAAGTGGCAGTTTTGAGTGTGAGACAGAAGACAATTTAGGAACCTCTGAAACACTCGTTGGCATAATAGCTGCGATCCATCCTCCCTAAAGCAGCAGCTGATGTTTCCTTTTTCTCCATTTAACTAGCAAAGTGCTCAGACAAGCTTTTGTGAAGCCCTGGTTTTGCAACGACTGGGTTTCCAGGTCTTGAGTCCTCAGACTTTTTTGAGGCTCACCTGTAATAAATATCACATCACCCATTCTGCATAATGCGTCGTCCCCCTAATTCATGTATTATAAGGCATTTCCTCTGCCTCGTAAACAAAGTGGGAGTTTGTTTCCATAGAAACAACAAGAAACCTGGAGCTGTTCCTGTTTCCAGTAGTGCGAGGCACTGGTTTGCCTCCTTAGGAAAAGCATAAGGATCCCACATTGTGCCTCCATGGAGGGGATGCAAGATTGGTTCTTGTCCAAATCAAGTCTAATTCTCTTAACTTTTATTTGAATCATAAACTGATCTTGCTACTCCTATGTTTATCAGGATGCAAGCCACAAATTTTACATCTCATAATTACATTGTTATCACTCCATCACCAAATACAGTTTTTGGCTCCCAACTAACATTTTAATATCATTGCACTTTATTCAGAACTGGACCCCTTCACATTACATCTTTGGCCAAGTAATGAAATTCTTCAATAATGCCAAAAATTCAGCAGAAAAAAAAAAGTGTCAAAACAATCAGGTCACCATATTACACAGAAGCTGACCTAAATAGAAGGAAGAATCATTTTTATATCATGGTTTACTTTTCTTTTCCCTTTCTTTACCCATACTATATATATGAAACACTAACTTCTGTTTGCTCTGGCTTCACTAGTATTGCAGTACAGCAAAATCTGAATACTTTAACTGCTTTGAATCCTCAACACTCAGTACTTGTTTCACATAGTGATTTCCTAAGACTAAAGGACTGACTCAACTTTTTAATTCAAGTCCCTGATACGTATGATATTTAGCAACTACTAAAACCTTTTTTTTTTAATGGCCATATATTTGCACCATTGACTCCTTATTTCAGAGCTTGTACCTATGACCAAAGCTCTGGATTCTGTCCTGCTCTTTCTCATATGCACTCAACATGTTTGTATCTTGTTTCATAAAACAGGCAAAAAATCTGTACAACTGTACAATAATCTGACAGTTGCATTCATGAGAAATACAGGTATTATCAGAGTCTTCATCAGCAACTTGTGAAAAAGTAAAAAGAAAAGAAAGAAGAGACCTCCTTAAGGGTTTGAATATGGAATGTTACACTACAGTTTACAAATTCCATATTATCCTTTGATTTTCATAAAATAGCTATTTTGATAATGAACATTAAGCTTATTCTCAACATGTGCTAATGTAGCATCATTGTTGATCACACACCTTGCCATGTTAATTCTTTTCTCCCTTCAGTTTTCGCAATCAATACTCACTCATTTCTTCTTACTGATACTATAACTTGTCTGAATTCATTGTAATGTCTGTCCTGTTGAGATCTGTTTTTCTGAAAGTTTACACTATTACTCAGCTGAGTGGCTTCATTGACTTCAGAGGGCAAAGACAGTACTGGCGATGAGCAAGTACTCAACACAAACTGCAGGTGTACAAAATCACTCCACTTACCACTATTTTCTGCCTTTTCCCCTTTCACACTTTCAAAAATTTCCTGAACTTTTATGAGCTGTCTTTGTTATGCTCATAAAAAAGGATAGTCTGAAATAAAAAAGCAGGTCACATCTCAACAATTCTAAGCCTCAGAACTTGAATTGAGACTCAGGGATAGAAGTGGGATGCAGAGAAAGAATTCTGCTCTTTTTAGGGCTCAAATGAATGAAAAGAATACTCGAATCAAAATCTCTTAGCTGATTCCCACATTCTTTGAGTCACTGTACAAGATATTAGCCTTGACTAAGTTGTAAATCTTGACAAACCAGAGGCTTCTCAGAGATATTCCTGGTCACATGGTTCATCATCTTGGTTGACTTAAGGGCCCTCATGAAATACAACAAAATCTCCTGCCTTAAGACTTCATTTACCATCTATAGAACCACAAAAATAAATTTGGCTTCACCTTCAGCAGATTCCCTAACCAGACAGGAGTGTGAAAAATATTAAATCTATATTACTTCAAACAACACAACATGAAATAAAACAAAAACTTCTACTCCAGAAAATAGAAAACACTCTGTGTGCAACAGATTCTACTCCTACTGGATGAATTAGGATTAATTTATTAGGAGTATCATATATACATGGTATGTATACATAGAGTATACAAAGCTCTACTTCTTTCAAAATTACATCATGAATACAGGTCCTGTTGTCAATTACTTTATCAGTGCTTCAATTACAGATAAAGAATTGAGCTTCTGTCATCTAAGAAATTTATAATAGAGTGTAGTTTGAAAGTACATCATACACATCCATACACAAATGCTTCCTCACAGCGGCTACTGTTCTCAGGAACAAAGAATGTGATCAAATCACAATCAACAGCATCACCAATAAAATACTGAAAAAAAAAATCATGGCAAAAGTTTCCTGTTCAATTTTTTCTGTATCTTGGAAATGTCCAAAAGTGGGTTTGGTTTTTTTTCCAAATATCTGGTTCCTCAGTTGTCTTCATCTGATCTGTCTTAAATCAACTCCTCATGGTTACAAGGACTCACACTAGGTGTCAATGAGACTAGGTCAACGTCCACTTTTGAGATAATCCTCTAATCTCCACAGTTAGTCAACATAATAAGTATCTTTACAATACATTTTTAGAAAGACAGAGCCTAAAGTGCCTATTGCTTGCGTTGGTGGTCACATCATAGGTGTTGACTTTCACTCTATAAATTATGTCTGTACTGTGACAGTTATTAGGATCAGGAGATAAGAATATAATAAAGGTCATGGACAGACAGAGTGTTTTAGCATTTAGGGGACAGACCTCAGAATGGAGAGACAGATACTACTTCAGCTTCCTGTTAGCTCCTTTGTGGTCTTGGCCAAGTCATCGAACTGCTTTGAGTGAGATTCAGCTTTAACAATCATCTTTTCTGTAGATATATATCTCAGCTAGTTATCCAGACTCCCTTTGTGGTTAATAGCACAAGATGACTCATGCCCCCAACACCCATTCCTCTCTGAGGTCTACAAGAGGAATCTAGCACCTAGTTCAAAAGTAAAAATTTGCATTATAAATGTGGAAAGGTAGGTGAGAGGAATCTTGTTCTGTTACAGATCGGGCTAGACTAGACACACTGGCTATAAAAGAGTTTTTATGTTATCTGAATTTGAAAGCAAAACCTAAAAGTCACTTCAAAACATACCAGAAAACTGAAAATAATATGTGGAAACATGCTAGACCCTCTAACCATTATTTCCTTAAACATTTCCTAATGATGTGCCTGAGTTCCTAATTGAATAGTGAGGTCAACAACATTTTCTTGTTTACAAAAGTGCTGTAAATTCACACGTTAAAAATTTTTAAGTACCCAGGTAACATGGATACTACAATGGGATCATATAAGCACCTGGGAGAGATGTTGTGCACAGCACTAGCTGTATATGATCTTTTAAAGGTGCTGAATGCCCTCAAAACTGAATAAAATAAATCCCCTGTACTATATCATTATGCTGAGTCTAATAAAAAGTTAAGGTCAGAAATGAAAATTTTAAATATTTTATATTCATATTTTTGCTTTCTGTCAAGGCATGAGTGTATGTTGTATAGTTGTATATGTTGTATAGTTGGCATATACAGTCTGGAAAATTGATTGTGTATTTTTCTTTCACTAAGAAAACATTTGAGAACAAGCAGATTGGCAAGGAGATAAAGTGAATTAAATAATAGGTATTTTTACAAATGTCCTTTCGACCTTCATGATTCATTGATCAAATGCTGATTTTATTATTCCTGTTTTATATATAGGAAATTTGTACATCTCTTTATGCCGCTTGGTTGAACCAGTTAGCAAAGGTTAAGGATTACTGAATTCTTTCTCATTTGTTATTCAAAAGAGTAATCCCATTTCACATTGGGGAAAAAAAATAAGATTACACTAATGGTTAAAGACATATACTTAACATCAGCTAGAGCTTCTGGAACACCATGCTAATGCATTCTCCATCAGTAGTACTTGCAAGAGTCCTGGACCCACTGAGCCATGGGGCTATGGTGGCTCTATCAATTTTCTTTATTTAAGGCTTTGTAGGGAGCAGATATGCAATCCAGATTTTCTACTTGAGCAGGTACATTGCTCAAGGCATCATAAGAACTACAAAATTATCTTGCAGTTTAACTGCATCTTGCTGGCTCAAATTGTGTAGGGGAGTATTCACAGAAGGAAGTGAAGATTAAGCATGGCTGGGAATGGATGCTAAGAGCTGCTTCTGGGCTACTGGTTGGAACATCCAGTCTAAACTCTCTAAGTGAGGTCAGCAGATCACAGGCCAAACTGTTACTTAATCAGGAAATGAGCTCAGTCACATTTATGTACCAAAATCACAGAGGTTTCTATGCCATGCCAGTTAAGCACTTGATTTCTGTCTCATTTCGGACTTCAAAAAGAGAAGAATTAGAATTCATATCATAAGCTGAAAGAAGGCAGATTTAGATTAGATATTAGAAATAAATTTTTCAGAGACACTGGAACAGGTTTCCCAGGGAAGCTGTGGATGCCCCATCCCTGGAGGTGTCCGAGGCCAGGCTGGATGAGGCTTTGAGCAACCTGGTCTAGTGGAGGGTGTCCCTGCCCATGGCAGGGGGGTTGGAACTTGATGATCTTTAAGGTCCTTTCCAACCCAAACCATTCTATGATTCTACGATTCTACGATTCAGTGACAAATCAAACCACTTCCTAAGAGCAGCAGCTTTAAAAAAGCCTATTGCACATTTTCCAATAAATCGGATTCAGCTACCTCACTGTCTGTATCAATGGCATCAACTGCATATTAGGTATAGAATCACTGAAGTATAATATATACTATAATCTATTAGTTAGTAACATTCCAAACAACTCATGATACTAATAATTTTAAAAACACCTCAATGTTTTCTTCAAGTATAGCACACTGACATACTGACAAAATTAATTAAGGAAATATATCATTCCTGAGAATGAAACAGTATCACAGAAATAATAACAAAAAAAAAGAAATCTATTATTTCAGTGTCCGTCCTTTTACATCTGTCCTGTTGCACATGTTTCCACTGGAAACATAAACACCAGCTCTCATTTCAACATGCAGAAAATAAAATGCTCCATACATCGGAGAGACCCTGCAAGCCTGCTGAGCTGTAAGCAACCATATGAAATCTTTAATACAAATCCATAAATCAATGTACAAAGCTTCACCTGGTTGCTTATCATTAATTCCTACTTAAATGGAAATGTGTTCTAAATAATCTAATAGAGATCAAATTACCTTCTTGCCTTGTACATGTGACCCTCTACATATTTCCTTTAAGACTGTATGATGTGCCCTGCATTCACTTCAGGAAATTGTTATGCATTCCATCACTTAGAGTAACACAGAAACAACCCAAATAAATGTCTAACTTGCTAAATGAGAAATATTTTAGATGCCAGCAGAAGCAGGAAAACTAGAACATAAACTAGCAATCCATTTGCACAGACTCACCTTGCACTGTAAACACATAAAAGTGTTTACCACAAAAAATGTAAGAGCTTCCTAGGTAATTGGTGGAAATGCCAACAAAAGGAAAACATTCTCTAGAAAATGCAAGGGCCATACAAGCAATCTTGCATCATTAGAGCACTCCTCCCACAAAGAACAATCCATTTATCAACAATTCATGAAAATAAGTCCTTTCACCTTTTCTGGTCTGTTTTTTCCCTGTCATCTTGCTCACTATTTACTGCTTTCTTATCTCTGTCAATATAAATTAGAATTGTTAGTGCATAGCATCTTGGAGGAGGCACCGAATTCAATACCAGATGAAGTCCTTTTCTTGTAGAACAAACCAGCGTATTTGATCAAAAAGATGCAATAGGAATGTTTGGTGCTCACTAATTGTCTTGAGCCATGGATCAGAAAGCAAAGTGAATAAAAATTCAGCAAAAAGTATCCTGAAACAAACAATAAAAGTAAACACATGCAAGATATAGTGTGTCAAGCCTCTACAACTATTATAATTTAGCATTTGTACATCAGCAGCTAGAGATATCTGTCAAGACTGGTGCTTTAAAGTTATTTAGGTAGATAAACATGCATTTACCGTTCTCTATTTTTGAAACTACTTTTCTAAACAAAGGGAACTATCCTCCTTTGCCATCCTGAGTGACCAGAGGATAGAAAACACAATGTGAGACTAACATGCCACAGCACAAGTTTGCTGAAGAAAGGTCTGTGGACTGTGCAGAGTTCTGCTGCCCCTGGAAATATCAGCACATCATGTGTGCAGGGATGTTTGTCCTTTCCATGAGCATAAATACTCCTTATAACCATATTAGTCAATCCATTTTCAGGTGAGATCTTCATACTATACACTTTACCTATGCACACATATTATGAAAAAACTTTAAAAATTTTTCAGTGATGTCAGTAGGTTTTGCATTTTTAAAACTTTTGTTTATCTTTTATAGAAGCCCACAGAATGCCTCAATGTGTAGAAACAACAAAATGTCTCTGCAGTGTAGGAGCAGAACTAAGGCTATTTGATGAAGACAGACCCAGGAAGGTTCTTAAGTTCAAGTTGCAACAGATAAATGATACATCTATTTCATGTACTCGCTGACTTTTAACAGTTCAGAAGAAACACGAAACGATTCTTCTAAGAAATCTATTTAGTGATCAGCCTACATGGTGACATTTTATCCCTAAGGACAACAGAAAAAGGACAGCAGTAGACGACAGAATGATGACTGAGTGAAGGCATCAAGCCTTAAAAACAAGGAAACATTGATACACCAACTAAAAGTATATTCAGGTGACGAGAGGAGAGGAGAGGAGAGGAGAGGAGAGGAGAGGAGAGAAGAGGGAAGAGGACGGGGAAAAGGGAGGGTAGGGGAAAAGGGAGACAAGGGAAGGGAAACAACAGGTATAAACTCACTAAATAACAAATGGGACATATGAGGTAGGTATTTTGTTTTACACGTGATGTAAGACAAATACATTTTACACTTTGTCTTGCCCTCTATTTGTGTTGCTACTCTCTCCTGCAATCCCAGGTCACCTGCCATGTGCTGTATTAGAGTTCCCTCTACTGGCTGAGTTACTGAAGTTGTTCCTTAATAATTTGCAGTGAAGTTAACTTTTACCTTACTTTTTTTACTTACTCTGTTTACTGACTTGAATTTATTACACTGAAAAATGAAAGCCTTCTCTTGGTGACATATTGAACCAGAAGACCAATCCACATATACACAGCAACAGATTTCTCTTGTCAATTGTCTTAGAAGGAACATATTGTTCAGTTCGCTAATAATGCAGTGTTCAATATAAGAAGTAGTGACCAGGGAATGTATTTATTCCAGAACATAAGTTTAGGAAGATTCCATAATCTGAAAGCCTCAGGGAAATGTGAGGATTTGAAATTGAAATAGCATTTTAATGTCAATGATATATATGTTGCATATGCACAGATAATTGCTTAGTCAACAATTTAGAAAGTTATATTGTCTTTAATTGTTGTACAAGAAATGAAGGAAGATTCAAAATCTGACTTCCTTAAAGAACTCTTCAAGTTTAATTAGGGCTAGTCAGGACCTTTACTGCATTTTAATAAGAAGAGTGATGTCTTGGCCATGGTACTTAGCAGTTGTTGTTTAGTTTCAGATCCTCTGCTAGCACTCATCACTTTAATCTTTAGTAGCAATTTGACACTTTCAGAACATGTTGTGACAATTGTTTTTCTGGAACTCAAAATAAAGAGCGAGCCAGATGCCACTCGCAAGCTTTGCAGGATTCATCACTTCCTGAATCACAGCTGACTATGCCTGAAGACAGTACCTGAGTTACTAAAAATTTTGAACCTTCACCTGGTACCTGAATGTTAACAGCACAGAAGTACATGAACATGCTTATAATTTTCAAAGGCATATGGCGATCACTGCCAGACCAGCAGGAAAAGTCCACCTACTGAACTGTGACAAAGGAAATATCCTGCTTTGAATAGTAACTACTGGAAAAGTGGAAAATGCTAAACAGTCATAAGATCTTTCCCAATTTTATTCTGATGCTGACTTATCATACAGCACTGAAATCCACAGTGAAGTCTAAACTAGGCTCACCTTCTGTTTCACATACTAGTTGAGATCTACTGCCTGGTCTTTGGGAGCTTGAATATTATTGCATAATTTTAGGGCTTTATACGCTTTAATGTCCAAATCCTCCATAGAAGGCCAGTCACACAGTTCTAATGTCAAGTATCTATGCAGAGGAGTGGAGGTGAGAAGGAGCTGCATACAAATTACAGATCAGCTAGGAAAGAGTTGCAGAGCATCAATGAGGCTGTGTATTTCCTGCAGTCTTAATGAAGAAATGATATATAACTCACTAGAGTTGCATGTATTCAGATTTTGCCCCAGACTGAATTTGCTTTTAAAAGAAACACCTCACCTTTAAAGTTTTAGCAAAGATAAAGTATTAACTGGATTTTATAGGGTTAAATTACACACCACAACAGATTTTCAAATCTACTTGAGTTGTATGTTCAAACAATACCAATGTAACACACTACAACTGAGTCATTCTCTACTGACAAGTTGAAAGTCTGTATTTTAAGAATATTTAAGGAAGATAAAGGTAGGCTTTGCATTTTTAAGATCTTAAATTTAGTCCTTGTGGGTAGCATGGTGGCTGTATACCTTACACATGACCTTACACATTTTTTACAAGATAACACTCTTAAGACTTTATCCTTGAAACCATTTAAGAATATTCTCCATGTACCTGTGTGTGGTTTCATCAATGTCAGTAGGACAACTCACAGATTTAAGGTTAGTCTCCACTCAGCTGCTTCTGCTCCATCAGGGCCTTGACTATTTTATGAGGATTGATGTATTTTGGTGGTGTCAATTCAGTAAACTTGCACAAGATTAAATTATACTTAAAAGCAACCAGGCAGTTTCATGTATTATCTGTTTTTAAATAGGTGCAAAGACAGACTATTCAGTATCATTTCATGCATTAAAATAAGGCTGACTGGCCTGTGTTATGAGTATGCAGTCCTTCACAAGCTGAGGTGACAGAACATAGAGCTATCTGAAGTGTTTGAAACATATTATGGAATGGAGGTAAGAAAGGATAAAGCAAAAAGAAAATAGGAGGTTGGAAGGATAGGAGCCAGACCAGGGCCCAGTTTAGCAAACCCATCTATGAAGCACCTATTCTGCATACAAGTCATCTGATGTTGAGATGATGACAGCAAATGATCCAGCTGATTTGTAGAGAAAATGAATAGCCCAGAAGAATGGGATGACCTACATGTTAGTTAAACTTCTTGTTTTCATCTAGAAAATCAAAGTAATTTAGATTTTCTATAAATTAAAGTTTTAAAAATGTATGGAATAACCTTGTCTGCCCCTCTTACACTCATTTGTATTTCAGAAAGTCCCTGAAAAAGGTTTAAATGTAACAGAACATTTTTGTCAATTAGGAGGTCAGTGTACCTTCTCAGACAATAGAATTCTGCACCCTTGGATTCCTGCTCCTTGTCAACTATATATGTGAAAAATGTAAGGTTTTAGCTAAACAAGCAGAAAAAGTGAAAAGACAGGCAGCCAGATGACAGCCCCAAACAACTGTCTTTGCTGTGAAGTGCTGACCTGGGTCACCAACAACATGACAGCTGTAAAAACAAAAAGGTGCTATATGCTTTGTAGTATTAAGGATAATGGTAGGAAGTTCATGATACCAAAGCACACAGAATGAAGGGCAGAAAAGGTTTTACGGTAGCACGGACAAAATACAAGAAGTCTGGTTTTGGTTAACCTTAACATCAGTACAGCATGATATGAATTAAACAACCCAATTTTAATATTATCTGCTGAATTAATTTTGTTCAGATATGCTGGTTGTTCCAGGTGGACCTAAATTCACACAGTCCTGTAAGGAAAAACTCTTTATAAAATTAAAACAAAAACACCTTATGCCTAATTCATTTTGATGCTTAGGTTTCTCAAATGAAACTATTGCCTCAAGCTAATGTTTGCTGTATACGATAATGGAAAAAAAAAAAAAAGGACCACAGAAAAAGCAGAGGCACATGAGCTAAGTTTTCATACTTAGTATCTGAACTTAAGTGTTCAGATACACTACTCTAAAGATTTAAGTAGTAGAACATTTGAAAAAAATTGAAATTGAATTGCTGTACCAAACACCCATCTTCATTGCAATCACTCCTGACATGCAGTGGAGACTCCCAAAACATTTGCCATCCTGTTCATGCATTGCCTCTGATGCCAACGGCTGTAGGAGATTGGATTACAGCTGCTTTGAAATCCCTCTCACTCCTGATAAATGTCTTGAATATAACCACAAAGAGCAAAAATAATTAAATGGAATTTTTAGCACTGTATGAAACACAAATATTTTAGAGATCCGTTCAAAACAGATGAAGATATACTTTCTGCAGTATCAGCAGGACTTTCCACCTCCTAAATTAAACATAAGATTTCACAGTCCTCAAAAAGCTATTCTTTCCCAGTATATATTTCTAAAGAACCATTTTGATGTGTGATACACTGGGTTTCAATTAGACAGAGATGTGCTAATAAAGTACTGTATTATCATTTCATAGAACAACCAGGTTTTGCTAATTTGTTTTACATCAAACTTCCTAGCTTTAATTAAGAGGAAAATACCACTTCAATCTGATTAAAGATTTCCAGGTACACTCATGTCCATCTGAGGAGGTTCTTGTGAAGATTATGAGTAATTACCTTAGGCTAATAGCTGTTTTTATTCCATTATCTGGAATGGAGAACTTGAACTGGTTCCTCTCAGGAAAGAAAAAAGGAAGAAATAATAAATTATATTCAAATTCTGTTTGGATAGTAAAATCTACCTCTACATTTTGTCTCTACTGATTTTGTTTTTTTAAGAACTCCATGACATATGCTCATACCGTGTATCTGGTGGCTGGCAGAACCTCTCTCCTGCTTCAGACTGACAGTGATAGTCTCCCTGGAAGTATTCACGCTGTCATGGTTTTAAGGCCATTTGACACTAAGCACCACACAGCCTCTTACTGTGGGAGGGGGAGGAGAATCCCCCACCAGTGGGATGGGGAGGAGAATCAGAACAACAAAAGGTAAAAACCTCGTGGGCTGAGGCAAAGACAGGGAGGGTGCACTCACCACATATGGTCACAGGCAAGAAACAGACTCGACTTGGGGAAAATACAAAAACAACTTTATTTTTAACAATTAAAACCAGAATAAGATAATGAGAACGAGAGCTACATCTGAAAAAGGCACCTCTCCCTCATCCCTCCCTTCTTCCTGGGCCCCAAGGTTTTGTTCCCCATTTCTCTACCTTCTCCCCCCTGGCGGTGCAGGGAATGGGGGTTTTGGTCAGTCCATCACGTGTTGTCTCCACTGCTCCTTCCTCCTCAGGGGAGGGCTTCTCACAGTCTTCCCTGCTCCACCATGCGGTCCCTTTCATGGGAGAGTCCTTTACAAACTGCTCCAATGTGAGTCCCTCCCACGGGCCACAGTTCTCCACCAACTGCTCCAGTGTAGGTCCCTTTCATTTTGTCACGGCCTCTTTTGGGCACAGCCAGCTCTTCCAGCATGGGGTCCTCCACGGGCTACATACAGGGTGGTATCTGCTCCACTCTTACATCTCCATGAGCTATCAAATTCCATAGGCAATAAGCATCACCACGGTCTTCACCATGGGCTGCAGGGAAATCTTTGCTCTGGCACCTCCTCCCTCTCCTTTCTTTTTACTGACCTTCGTGTCTGCGTAGTTGTCTCTCTCACATCCCAATCCTCTCCCCACTACAGGTCCTTTCACTGGCTCCTGAAAAAACTCACAGCTCTTGGGCGGGGGCCATGATGGGTCGGACAGACTGTCCAGGCCCTGCCCAGGGCACCACCGCTGCTCCCTGCGTGGTGCCTCCTCTTCCATATGTCATCCACAGAGGTGCCACCTGGCTTGGCCTTGGCCAGAGGCGGGTCCATCCTGGAGCTGGGGAAACTTCCAGCAGCTTCTCACAGGGGTCATCTCTTTGGTGCTCCCCCTGCCGCTTCCAATCAAACTTGGAGCTGGAGGAACTTCTAGCAGTTATTCACAGGGGCCATCTCGGTGGTCCCCTTCCTTGCTACCAAAAAACACAACACACAAAACCACAACTCTGTAGCGTTGGTTTGGTTTTTTTTCTTTCTTTCTTTTTAAATTTTTCTTTTACAGGCTGTGCCTCTTTTATAGGTACTGATATTTTTGACCTAGTTCTAAAAGGAAAGAAATTACAACAGTACCCATAATTGCTTAGGAAACATGAACACATTCCTCAGATGTTAATTTTAGTGGCATTGCGCTCTCATGCCAAGTCAGATGATTGATTTAAGGTTTTGTACAACCGAGAAGTACAGTCATAAAAGGTGCTTTCAGCTGACTTTATTTTTTTCTCAAAGACTTTTAATCCCTCATTATTAAGAATGAGAAGATGAAAGAAGCCCTCACAGAAGCAGGTACACTGGAAGCAGGCTTGCCATTTAACACATCCCACAGAGAACAGGGCAGCCTGGGCAGCATGCAGGTTGCCTACACACAGGCTGAAAGACAGATGAAACCATGGTCAGCCCCAGTGTGTCACCTAATCAGAGTGGAGACCAACAGTTCCCTTCTAGATTATGCTCTTGGGCCTCCTTCGCAGAAAGAAAAGAAAGAAGAGGAAAGAGGAAAGAGAAGAGGGGAAAAGAGGAGAAGAGAAGAAAGCATCAAACCAAATTGGGAGAGGGATGTGTGCTCGCCTGGGCCTTCCCCTATTGTGGTATTTTGACAAGACTAGGCTCCTACATAGATTTAGGAATGCCAAAATTGTCACTTGTCTATTGGTCCAGAAAACATCTGAGTGCCACTCATAATCCTATTTTTGTATTTAAAAGGGAATAGTCTCCTTCATCCTCTTGGCAGTGGTGGCCAGGATGCTGCAATGAGTGTGAGTGTGTGTGTGTGTGTCTGTGTTTGTGTGTAACCAGAGAAAAAGAGCAGGCAAAAGGTGTTATCCAAAAGACCCTTGTCATTGACTGACATTCACTCTGGTGGGATGAAGAGCTACTCCCTAGCTCCTGCACGACTTGTTTGGATTAACCTTGTAACTGGTTCCATGATTTCTTGTTACCATGGAAAAATGAATCAGGATTCATCCTTAAGGAAAATATCTAACAAGTTCACTAAGTAAAAACAAGATTGCACTATTCCTTTTTAATAATTTCTGCATATCATACTGATTTAAATTATGATTGGATGCACAGCAGGCATCAGGTAGGATAGTGGTGGGGAAAGAGTCGGGTGAGAGGAAGTGGGGAGAGAGTTGGTTCTTTAAACTACTTGCTTCCAGCCACAACTCTTTGAAACTGTAAAATATATCTAAAGTAGTTAAGGAGTCATTAAAGACATACTTATTCTTCCTCTGTTGCAGTATGCAAGCACTATATACACTGGCATATTTTTTAAGCAATCTGCTATCTATGTTAACCTGTGGACAGATTCACCTCTTTGTATGGATTCTGCATTTACTTCTGCTTTAAAGGGCAAACTTGTATTTCAATGCTATCCTGTCACTATCAATGTCACCTAGCTTTGCATCAGGATAAAAAATGTTCATTACTGAAACTGCTGTTTCTCCAAATGAAAATACCCCCCCTTTAGAGGTATCCTACTGTGTCTAGTTCTCTTGAGAGCAGAGAGGCTGCTGAAAAAGCTGCTCTGCCCAAAAAGGCACTTTCTGAGCATCAACAGCCAAACTCGTGTTCATGGTGCTGAGTTGTTTGATCACAAATAAGTGCCCACGACAATCTTGCTGCAGGGTTCAGGACAACTGTGAGAGTCAATACCAAAATCCTTCCATGGAAGGGCATTTTTAATGAGTTTTTACTACTACAGGATTTCAGTTTTCCTGAGGAGGAATGCTTGTGTATCGGCTTCCATGAAGCTGACATCTGTGGTTATTCTGATTCATTTGGAGTGGATTCACGTCTGTGTTTGCCAAAATCTACAGCTGTTTGACCCAAAGTAAAACCTCCTGTGGAAGACCGGGATTTGCAGGTCCAGTTATTTAGTCAAGTAGAGATAGGCCTTTTCAAAGTCTTTCAGGCAGATCCCTACAAACATAGAAAACCAAAAGCTATAATGTCATTGACGCAGTGAAAGCCAACTTATTGCACAACAAATGTATCCACAGAATCATGCTTTTTACCCCCCAAAACCTTGTGCCAATTGGTTTTCCTCTGCTGTAGTGAAGAAGAGGGAAAAGATCTGAGTAAAAACATTGTATCAAAGGCATTACGTCCAAAGAACTATGCAAGAAGCCCCACTTTGTGCTCTGAAGTCACCCTCACTGCCTGCTGGTACCTGACTATAAGAACACAGCATCTCACTTGTGAAAAAGAATTGGTGATTGCCACGGCAATAAACTCCTTGCAATCAAGCTGTAAAGAACTACAATATATCTAGCGTCTTCCTGGCTTCCAGAAAGGGCTCTTCTTCAGCAGGAGGCGTCATTTGTAGCTGCTGAATTTTAAAGCTTTATCTCTAAATGCCTTATCTTTATCGAGCTGAAGTGGTTCCCTGGACAGAGAGTGGTGGTGGTTTCAGTAAGTCAGTTCCCTTCAACTTACTGGGGGTAATTAGAAATCTATTGAGATAAACTGGGTACCTGCTATGTAAGGTGGAATAGGAACCTCATTAAAAAGCTTCTTGTAAAATAAACAGTCTAATTACAGCCAATGAATAAAGACAATAGGAAAAAACAAAAACAATGCCTCAGGTAATTACTCAGAGACTTCTGACAGTCTTCTTGCACCTGCTGTTTTGTAGCTCTTTGGATTCAGGTTTTTACGGTACAGACTATGCACATGTACAGAAAAAAACAAGCAAACAAACAAAAACAAACCTTGACTGAAGGCTTTATCAGAGGGGTTTTGGTTTGTTTTGGTTTGCCTTTTAGTGTTTTGTTTTGTTAGAGTTGGCTTCTTTCCACTTATTTACATGAATATTGAATTCTTCCTGAGATCTTAGAAATTTTCTAAAAAGGGCCAGTGTGCAAAGTTGTTCTGGATGCAAAAGAAGAGACTGAGAAGAGCAGAAAGCCTTAGCTACCCCAAATAGACCATTAGTGGTTATTAGATGGCACATTAAGCAACTTCATGTCCTTCATAAACTTCATGGGTCAGATAGCAAATTGGCTTTGAGTGCAGCTTGGGCTGTGCAGGCCACTTTGAACTAAAATTTTTGTGATTCAATAGTCTCATCTGGCCTCTCAAATGGTCAGTGCATTACCTTGCAAAGGAAAAGGAAAACGTAGACAACACTGAGAAATTTTAAGGATACTTCATTCAATACACACACAATGAAAAGCAAAAGAAGAGAAATGGTGAATGTAATAAGTACTCTGAAGCCAAAGTATCACACATAATTATTTTTTTCACCAAAGGGGTTTTTTTAAACATTCTAAAAATAGCATTGTTCTTTACTCTTTTGCATTAATAAAGATGAAATAACAAGCAGTCTTTGTGAATGAATTAGCAGAAGGTACTGTGGTAGTCATGAGGCAATGTGTTCTGCAGGAAACAAGTAGTTCTAAGGTTGTTCAGATATAGCAGAACAATCGGGTAAGCAAAAAACTTAATTAAAATTAGCAATAATTCCTTAGGCCATTTTCTGCTAAGTAAATACTCTGCATCTTTTAAATTCCTACATAATCAACTCTGACAGTTTTGGAAGGGTCGTTCTTTTTAACAGATTGCAGTCTAACCCCCAAATAAACATTTAATAAAAGAACATTTTTAATGCAACAGTTAATTTCATCTTCTAGTAGAGCCTATTAGAAACATATTCACAGTAAAAACAAATTAAAGCTGTGTTATTGAAGGTTTCTCTTTAGGAATTAATATTTTCCATTATTTTTTTCTTCCAGAAAAAGCTCTGTAGTTATTACACTCGCTTTAATGAAGGTATTGTTGGTATAAACCTATTTTTTTTTCCAATTGCTCACAAGTTTTAGTCTTCTCTTTACCGCTTGTTTTTTTTTTTTTCTGCTTTGTTTTATGCAAAGTAACTATGGTAGTATTGGATCTGGTGTTTTCTAAGATGGTAGGCACCAGCCTATGTAACTTATTTTACTATGTGATACAAAAAGCATGAGACTTGCAAACTGTTTGCTGGCATCAGTATTCTGTCATGTTTCATCTAGCAAAGGGCAAGGCACTGATATCCACTTTAACCAGGGAGGAAGCGTTCATCTCACACCTCTCTAGCTAAGCCTGACCAAAGTAATCAGTGGAGCAGTTTCACAACTGAAACACTTTAGCTTAAGAGACATTTAAAAAGGAAACATATAAAGTGTGTTACATTGTACAATTCCATACTTCAGAAATTTCCAGCAAACAGAGGCTTTAAACACAGTTCAGGAAAAATAATGTTGGAACAAATGTTGTTTGCACACATTGCTTTTAGGTTGTGTTATGCGGGCTACTTAAGAATCACCGGGAAAACGAAGAGACAGTTGCCACACATGTAATTACACCTCTGAATAGGGCTTTCTCAGAGACAGCTGAAAGCAGAATTCAAGCTGTTAAAAGCTCTTTAGAAATGTCACAGGCACACACACACACAGAAAAAGGTGAAGTATTCTCTGAAGGGTACCATGTCCTTCTGTGGGTAAAAGCCTCTAAAGTTGCATGAGTACATCTGGAGAGGACACAGACACTGCCACCTCCCTTCACGGTAGCGCTGAGGGCAGACCAAAGAGGGCGTCTATGTATTTTTGGAAAGAACTTCCACCCAGCACACCACAGAGTGCCCACATCCATTGCTCCTGATTATCTCCCCTGACGATATCACTGCTTCTGTAACCCCACTTCCCTTAAATGAAGCTTCATACTTGATGAAAGGGAAGATGCACTTTACTAATTAGTATACATCTTGGTAATACCTGCGAGTTGAGAAGTACAAAAAGGACCAGGAATCCTTGAAAATTATTAAATGCCATGCCTCACTACAAGAAACACGGGAAATTACAAATGAAAGGCTTCACCATACATTTTTGTTCAAATAGGCTATAACTTTGCAGAAATGCAAGAACAAAAAATGTTAACATGCCAGACAAGAAGATATTTTAACATCTCAAAACTGTCAGCCATTTCGTTCAACATTTTTCTAAGGGCAGCAACTCAAAATCACAAACAACCCAGTATAGCTCTTCTTAGAGCTTAGTTAAGTCCTCTTAAATTAAGAGAAAGCAAATAGTGGCCCACCCAAAAGTGTCTTCCTTTCCACGAAAGTGCGTTTCTGTTCTTGCCTTAGGAGCTTGCTCACTTGTGACATTTCTATCACTATGATTAACTAAACTCCAAGTTAAATCCTCATTAGTAGCATAATTTTTAATTCTTCCCCCATTTCCTTGACATCCCTATTTTTAAAAATGAGGTGACAGAAAGGAAGTTTTCCTTGTGATTCATCATAAAGAGAAGTTAATTATTTTATAGATATTATTCCTCACACTCAATTATTTTTATTTAATGGGCCAAGGCCTGCATTTTTATTAGGACTAAGTCAATACTAATTTTTCTTCTGGTGTACTCTACAAAACAGATGTTCTAAGTCACTTAAGGCATGACAGAATTGCTTTTTTAGCTTGGATCTGCTCTGACATAGAGAACTGAAACTGTTCATGATTCAGCTCGATCACCTCTTTGCTATCCTGCAACACAGCATCCTTGATATCCCTCCTCTGATCAGCATGCAACTGGGGTACTAGGAAGCACGTATCCTTCTGATTTGGGATTTTTATACACATAGGCACAACTACATAGGCACCTGCACTAAGAAATTTTATTCCTTTCTTAGCTTGGTACTGCTCTTTGGCAATTTAATCTGTCCCTGCTCTTCACTTTGTAGTCAAAGGTTATGTCACACATGTAGGTTGCTCACTACACCCATTGCGGGAATGCTCATCTCATCACGATCTTCCAGTGCATCCATCTTAGCTTTTGTTTCAAGTCTTGGTGACATACCAATGGAAAGCCAAGAAAAGATGTACCATAGTATCACAAGGACTGGAAGAACTGTTTGACATGAAGTTATCTCAGATAATGTGCTAATCATACGTCTAAGTTGCTTTCTCTCTCAAGTGGATTAACTTAACTTAGTGTCTTCGTCTTTTTATTTCAGCATTTACCTATCCTCTCATTGCTTTTATTGAACGTGCATTCAGCTTCAAACTGTCCTGCTGCCCATTCAGTCCATATTTATTTTTCCCTTTCCCAGTGACACGATTATCTTTCTTATGCATCTAGTAGACACCTTTCTCTGACCCAGAAGAGCCACAGCTGCTGTCAAAATCCAGCTTCTCATTCAAATGAGCCCCACAACCCTGCCAGTTTCCTCTGCCAGGAGCTCTGTTCCACTTCAGCTAATGCTTC
Organism: Pterocles orientalis; assembly: GCA_011057875.1. Taxonomy (NCBI): domain Eukaryota; kingdom Metazoa; phylum Chordata; class Aves; order Pterocliformes; family Pteroclidae; genus Pterocles; species Pterocles orientalis. The sequence goes on along the minus strand of WKFP01014887.1, from coordinate 137,737 downwards.
AGTTCCTTCTGAACTTAAGGAAACACCATTTTAGTAAGAGGGTGACTGAGCCCTGGCACAGGTTGCCCAGGGAGGTGGTAGACTCTCCATGCCTGGAGATATTCAAAAGCCATCTGGACAAGGTCCTAGGCAACTGTTTCTAGAAGACCCTGGCTTGAGCATGGGGGTTGGAACAGATGACCTCCACAGATCACTTCCAACCTCAGCCATTCTGGGATCCTGAAATTGTTGTTTGCAAGTAAAATGAATTTCTCATTTTCTCTGATCAGTTGTTCTACGAGCAAATTTTCAGTGGCAAACGGCCCTCATTGTTAGGAGGTAGCATTTTATTTCCAATCTGAATATTTCAAATGTCTGTTTCCAGCAGTTAGATCTTGAACTATTTTTTTCCACAGGCACAAAGATGGGTTACTCAGGTTTCTTTCCAGGAAAACAAAAAACTAATTAGCGCTATTACTGATTCTGAAATGATCATATAATAAATCTGTTCTCTAATTGTGTTCACTGGCACAGAGATGCCAGCCACCACATTGAATAGTTGAGTGACCAATCATCTTTTTATTTCCTTCCTTGGAAACAGTGAAAATTACCAAGAAAAGTGAATTAAGTTTTGTCCAAAGAGATCATTTTGAAATTACTCCAAAATTGAAATCATAAGCAGAAGTAATTTGAGATTGCTTAGTTGTGCTATAAAAGATTCCAAACAGAGGTAATTTTACGTCTTTCAGGTTCAGAGATCTAAAGAATGGGCCTCCCAGTGTGGTGAGATTTTCCACACACTACATAAGGACTGGGGGTAACAATGGAGTGATTCCTTCCTCACTGTGATTACACTGCAACTTGTCGAGCAATTATCTCTGACAGATGCACAAAGCAAAAAGGTCAGACACTTCCATACTGCTAGTACTGAGGTTATGATGGAAAACAAAATCTAAAATACACAGAGACGAGACAGAGACAATATGACACCAGGTTGTAATTCACTCATGAACATTTTTAGCTGGTTCGAACTCACATTTTTTAAGGCCCACCGAAACATTGTTGAATTAAAAGCACTCTCAATAGATTCCTTTGCCATGACAACAGCTTGGAGGATGTTTCAGAACAATTTTATGATACAATTTTTGTGCTGTGCCATATTATTTTCATGCAATTGTAGAGTGTGCTGCAAGAAACACATTAAAGTGCCTGCATCTTTATGGTATATTGTATGGCAATAACCATCACCCATTTTTGTGTTGGTCTCTGCTGAGTGCTAGAAGTGACCTTGATTCTGCTCTATAGCCTTTGATTTCAGATGTGTAGCTCACATCATGGCCAGTACATAGCAGAACAAATTGCCTAAATGCCCTTAAAAACAAATGGGTTCTTTTGTAATGCTGTATTTATATGCAAGTTGACAAAAAGTCCCAAAATCATGGAACTCCTTACCTCTGAAAAGTATGAACAATTTTCATATGTGGCAACACAGAAGCAACTGGAACACTGAATTTGTTTTCTGTATTTGAAGGGACAAATGTTACATATGTTTGTCCTATGCCTCTACAACAAGACGTCTTTAGTAAGTTCTTGAAAAAAATCACATAAACTTACTTACTTCAAACTCTGTGGACATGCTGCGTCACAATCATGTAAGAGGAAGGGGTGTTCCACACACATCAGGAAGTGATCTGTAAATTCAATGACCTAGCCTTTGGGCATTTTGTGTGTTTAGTAATTACAGGATCCAGTTCATACCAGTATGCTATTTTAAATCACTGAAAATATTAGTAAAAGTAAGCAGAGTTTGTTGTTGTTGTTTATACAAATAAGCACCTCGAGATAAAGCTGTTATCTTTTTCTGTGCTCTGAAGTCTTCTTCTGCAACTGCACACTTGATAAATGGATAAGATGTCAGATAATTTACTCCTAGTCCAAGAGAAGTTTTGCATACTACCCAAACTTTTATTTTTTTTACTACTGACACTACCCACTGATATAGATTAATGGGATATCATCATGTTTGTCAGTCATGGGAAAATGATGTTCTAAGATTTTTTTATTATGAGCATATTTCATCAATATTTTATTTGTTGCTCACAGCAAACTAACTTTAAGTTACAGTATGTGCTCTTTTAAAATTATCAAAATACTACGAAGCTGTCAAGCTTCAGCTGCTTTATTTGAGGAAGTATTGTGTCATTATTTTCACTGTACTGTCAGTATAAAGCTCTTTTTGTTGTACGGGACAAAAAAAAAAAGAAGAAGAAAAAATTAGTCTACTACAGTCCATAAAAGTAAGACATCAAAACTTTAGAACTGCGTATTTAGAGATAACAGCATCTGTTGTGACATATACAATTTTTAAGACTTCCTATGAAAAATGTACATTTCCAGCCTGCATCCAAAATAAAAGAGATGAGCCACATACATCAAATCCAAAGGGTTGGAAAACCATGCAGAAAACTCTACTCCTCTTCAAGATTAGAGTCCAGATATTGAAATGCCAAAGGTTCTCTTGTCCACTACGGCTCAGTTTCCAAATTTGTTCAGAACACCTAGGATCTGACCCATTCCCTACACAGCATCAGTCCCCAGATAACTTAGGAGAACAAGGGGGCAACTGTGGGGTGCTTGCATGGCCAACCCTTGGCAAAATGGCCTGGGCAACCAGGGCTGTTAAGAACATCTGAGCAGATGTTTTCCAAAAGATATGTTAGAGGAAGATGATCATAAGGAAACTTACAAAACAAGAAGGCATCAGCTTTAAAGAGGTGTAAAAGAACCAAGGGAATTCATAACACTGGGGGAGCCCTGGGAGTGGGGACAGCAGCAGCCAAAACCAGGTTGTCACTGCCAGCAGTTGCCCCACAGCATCACAAAGTGCTTCCCTGTGTGGCAGAGAACCTGCACCTGGCTAGAGAAGTGACGGTGTGGCACATAGTGCCCAGTGACCCACACAGGCGTGTGCCTAGGACCTTGTGGGGGTGGTCAGTGATTGATCCTGTATAGTTCACTCATTGCCAGAAATCAATAAACTGCTTTGACCCTGACTTGATTTGAACTACCTGAATCAAGTTTTCCCTGTGACAGGCATATATGTGTATGTTCCCATCTGCCCATCTTAGCCATCTCAATTTTGCCTAAATATTAAGCACTTCGTGAACCAGTTTTCCCAAGTACCTTAATGACCTATGCAGTGAATAGAAAGAGGGAAGTGCCTGTAAAGGTCTCCCTGCCTAATTTAGGTGCAGGTACTCAACCAGATATGATCTTCCTCTGGAGGTATTCAAAGACATGTACAAGTTACCTTTGTCTATGTGAAGTACCTTCGCTTAATGCCTTGACTAGGTGCCCGTATGACAGATCCAAGTCAGGTACACGTGAAACTGGACTGGGCTTTCACCTAGGGTTAGGGGACATGAATGAAGGTCTCAATGTAGAGAACTACAACATCTAACCCTACAATTTTATCCAGCTGGAAATTGCCCAATATCTTCAACAGCTACTGATTTCACTGCAATAGATGGCTTGAATTTTAAATGAAGGCTTTGTATTGGAGACACTTGCTTCCTCTGAGCAACTGAGAATACATCAAAAAAGGCATTGACATATATAAAAACTGTATGTGTAGTTTGCTGATGAACACCTTCACAAAGACAAGTGCGTTACAGTTGATGCAGTACTTGCTCTCTCACCTCTCACATTTCAGTCTGTACATCACAATTTTACAAGGATGTTGTTAAGTCCCAAGACACTGGAGATCTTAGAAAACCTGACAGGTCCTTAATTATACATGTCCTGGAGAACACAGGTACAATACCAATTTTTTTTTCCTTGGTTACTAACTCATGTAATCATAATGTATATATGGACAAGGGGCAATGGGTTCAAGCTGGAACATAGGAGGTTCCATTTGAATATGAGAAAAAACTTCTTTACAGTGAGGGTGACAGAGCACTGGAACAGGCTGCCCAGAGAGGTTGTGGAGTCTCCTTCTCTGGAGACATTCAAAGCCCGCCTGGATGCGTTCCTGTGTGATCTGATTTAGGTGTTCCTGCTCTGGCAGGGGGATTGGACTAG
>WKFP01014887.1:105964-124240 GCA_011057875.1 Pterocles orientalis | reverse complement strand
ATGAGAAAAAACTTCTTTACAGTGAGGGTGACAGAGCACTGGAACAGGCTGCCCAGAGAGGTTGTGGAGTCTCCTTCTCTGGAGACATTCAAAGCCCGCCTGGATGCGTTCCTGTGCAATCTGATCTAGGTGTTCCTGCTCCGGCAGGGGGATTGGACTAGATGATCTTTCGAGGTCCCTTCCAATCCTTAACATTCTGTGATTCTGTGATTCTGTGATTTGACCACAGCATTATGATGACATGCCAAAGAAAGCATGTCATTATCCAGATTAGCAAACACTTAATAAAAACCAGCTGTACATGACTTTAGATTATTTGAATTATATCAAGCATTCTCTTTTCACTTGATTTAAAGAAAATGGCAGCAGTAAATCAGAGAATGCATGTGAACTAAATTAGGATTATATTAATTGTATTTTTCAGCAGTGTTATCTCTATAATCAGCTGAATACAGTGGTATTTCAGAAGCACTGATAACTGTCAATGTCTTGTTATGAGTACTGTATGAACACAAAAATGATTCACTTGCCCAGAAGTAGCTTGATAGATCCTTAACCCCTTCACTAGGAAAGGAAATAAAAGTCTCATAGGTATAGAAAAAAAAATAATTGCTACTTCAAGCTTTTATAAACATACAATAAAATACTTCATTTACCTCACCTTTTTCCTCTGGTCATTTCTATCTCATGGTAAAAGGATGAAAACTGCTTTTTCACTTGCATGTGACAAATAGACTTTGTCTATGCCTATTTAGCTATAGGGTGTTTGCTGTGGTCCAGAATAGATGTCTGCAAAGAGTGCACCTTTGAAAAGTAGCCTTAATGGGAAAGTTTACCTTGAGTTTTATATCTTTGTAACTTTTTTACATTTGGGGACCTATGAAGAAAAGTAAAATAAGGTATGAGGATAAGTATGACCTACAGAGTATATGTGGATGTGTGTCAGAGCAGGCAGAGTTTCACCTTCCATGTGAAACACAATGAAAACAGCACTACTGAATACAGCATTTTCACATTTTTTACATCTCATATGGGGCTGGGGGAGTGGTGGTGAGTTGTTCACCTGCTGAGGAGTCAGCCACAAAATAGCTCAGTCTGCTCTCTGTCTGCTTTTGGTAGTGCTGTATGCAGTATTTGCTTTTTTTTTTTTTTTTTAAGAACTTCTGTTCACTTTCCAAACATTTTCCTTTAGCCCTCTTTGGAAATAACTTAGAACCAGTCGAAGAATACTTACTTATAAAATACACAAAAGACTTTCTATAAAATGTTGGATGCAAACATCATTACAAGTGAGTCACTGCTGAGATCCCATTGCTGCAGGGTTTCTTTTGCTTGTCCAAACTCACCGTAGAGAAAAAAGTCCTGAAGAACAATCAACGGTAATGCCGTTCCCTTCATACATACTTCAAAATGAACTAAGCTTTCTTGACAATTTGGTGGATAAAAGTTTTTAAACTTTTGCAAAAACTTTGTCAAAGTCCTTTTTGGCAGATAAATTTTAAAATACTTGCTAAAGGAAAAATTTACTAAGCAAAAGTGAAATTAGCACAATGAATGAAGGGGTGAATTAACAGAATAGTGAAATTGTGACACAGAGGGGGAATTCATCACCTCCAACTTCAGGTACCTAGACATCTGTGTCTATGACCCTTATTTGGCCCATGTATATAGTCAGTGAAAAGAAATGAGCATTTTTCTCACAGATAGATGTCAAAATAGATCAAATGCATTGTTTGCAATACACTCAGAAATAAAACAAAACCTAATCACCACTGTACAGTGGTGCACCCTTGTTGCCTAAAAGTGAGACCAGGGCAACATTAGTGTACTCGTCACTACTTAATGGGATGTGACCAAAGAAATACTTTGGTACTGAAGGAACTCGTGTCTACTGACAGATTTGGAATCACAAAATGATGTTTTTGTGGAAAGGATCATGGCATTAGTAAGTAAAATATGAAGAAAAAAGGCCTGGTAGTTTCTGATATTTAAAGCTAATGACAGGCTGTGAACATGGTATCCATGCCAAGTTCAAAGCTGTCAATAAATAAATTCCACATATTAGCACTTTTATAGAAGAGAGATTCTTGTAAGGAAATCTGCTCATTAGACATTGGCAATCACCTTAGTTATGTGATCTGGAACAAAATTTTCATTACCTAAACTTGCACCAGGTGGAGAATACAACAACTTTTACTTCTGCCTGTGTCAAGATGATTATGCTACAGCTTAGTCTGGATGTTCCTTAAAGTGGTGAAGGGATGACTTTGGACTCCTGCAGAAGTGAAGAAAGGTCTGTGAGGGAGAGGGAGAATAACATAAGGGAAACAAGAAGATAACAGTATATAGGTTCCAGCTTGGAAAGTGGGAGGGGAAATTAGCTTCTCTTTCTGTGCATAACTGCAAATCTGCAATGACAGCAGCTGGCACTGCCATTGATGAATGGTAACAGAGCCAACTAGTCTGGAAATTCCTGCCTAACTCATTGAGTAGCTTTCTGAATCCAAATGAAAGGCACACACAGTTTAAAGCCCACTAAAAGGCTCCCTGGATAGCTTTTTAAGTATTCTTAAATGTTTTCCTTTGAAAGATTTTCATAAACCAAGACATTATTTTTATTATTGAGAATGTTCTGTAATCATTGAGCAATTCTCAAGTCTCAAGTCAAACACATAAAAAACCAGTCAATAAGAACGTTAAAATGAGGATAAAAGCATAAATAGATGCAGTATTGATGATTTTCTAGACTGATTTCCTTAGTAAAAAGGAAACAATGCAACAATACTCTAAAATCTTGCTATTCAAAGATACAGATAGCAGAACGCTTTAATGTCCACAATTGAAATTCACAAGCTATGCTGCCACACTCTTATATAGAGAATGCAAAATTTCCTGTGAACAGATTTTTCCATCAAGCCCCTTTCTTGATGGGTCTGTGTTTTTTGTTTGTTTTTTTTTTTTTTTTTTTGCACTTAGGGAGAAGGTTAGCAACCACTTTGTGTCAATATAAGGTTTTCACAAAAGTACTAATCACGGTTAGTGGTTTTGACGGTAAAAGCATATATAAATATGGTCAAAACTGTCACCAATATAGAAATTATTGTTTTATAAATATAATAAACAAAGCTTTCAATTTTCAGTAACCAGAAACAGATTTATAGAGATGGAAATGAGTTTTACTAGTGACTGTTCCCTGTAGTCAAGAAAAGTAATTACGTTGGATTATATACACTCCATAGATGATTGCTGCTCAATGACCTAAACGGCCTTAAAATACCATGTCACTCTATGAGTAACTCCTAAAGAGAATCACTAGTTTAAATTCTGTGTCGAGACTTTTGCATCTGAAACTATAGGAGTCAATATCACCAATGAAATACTCTTTATTTTTCTTGGGTTCCGGGTAAAAAGGTTTCTATTCAATACAACAAAAACTTATTCTACTATCATGACACTTATCTCCTGTAGCAATACATTGATACATTCTCCTTTTTTGGCAACAACAGTCTTTGTGCAAATGACCTTTTGGAGGTTTGAGCATACTTATGTGATCTGTTTGATAACTGTAGCCACATCCCTTTTACCACACAGGATTTGTTTTAACAGAATCTGCATTTGAGGCTACTTCTATTTTGCAAAATGCCTCTTTCCTCCAGGAGACTTGGTGCATTGGGTGGGTGACCATCTGCACTTCTGTAGTGACGATATAAAAATAAATAGTAGGACAGTTGTATTTTATCTGCTGTGCAGAGCTCATTTCTCATGAAAACATTATTTAATAAGCAATTAATCTGTATAGGTATGTTCAAAATTAATTTACACACACACACACACGAGGGAACGGGAGAGGAACAGGATAAACAGAATCTCTCCTCCAGTATCAGGGAAGGTTTAACTTACCACTCATTTTTTTCTCGGTACCAACTTGTGCTACACAAACTACCCTTCAACTTTGGATTGACACATTTTTATCTTCATCTCTGAAGGCTCTTATTCACTAGAAACAGTTCATGTGGGAAAGAAAAGTGTTTCTGCTTATGAATGCTCCCTCAGTCTGCATCATGCCATCCACTCCATCCGCTAGATTTGTCATGTTTTTATTTTACTTAAGAAATTTTTTAAACAACAACTGTCTTTAAGTAACTGCTTGCATGACACTTCGTACATGGAGATTCTTTATGCCATAATTAAATACAGTAATAAAAATCTAATAGATAGAAAAATTAAAGAGTCATGATGCTCTGAAATGAATTAAAAAGTGGAATGAAAGAAATAAATTAACTGCCATTATAACATTTTTTAACTTTAAGTTACCTCACCTGCGAGATGTTCATTATCATAATTTTTTTTCTAGCTTTCCTCTAGCTTCAGTGAACACAGTCAAATTTATCCTCTTACTTCTCACTAATGAGTATCCCACTGATTATCCTAACCTGAAGAGGTACCAGTTTTTAATAGAAGCTGCCAAAACACGGAAGTACATATATCTGTCTGTTGCTTCCTCTGTTTCTCACATATGCCACACACATACACACAAAATTGCAGTGGCGACTACATTTAGAATAATTGACCATAATTCTCTATACATATAAGCTCAGCATGTAAACAGCCAGCTCAGAGAGCAACTCACTTATGACACGACAATAATGGCTTTACATCATGGATTAACATCAGCACTGTTTTGTTGTTTGGTATGAATGACAGTCACAAAACTGTTAATTAGATTTGAGAAAAAGATTTTTTTAAGAAGGGCTGAGATGCCTTCCACTGTCCCTCAGAGTTTGTACAGTTAAAGTTCTTTGTAGGGTTAAAGCATCAATGAAATATTCCATACCCAGGTTTAAACAAAATAATTACATAGTTCCTTTCTTTAAAGTGTTTCTTACACAAGATACATGTTTTAGCAATTAAATCAATAACCCATGACTTTACTGGGATTTAAGCATGTACTGAAATGTTTTCCTAATCTAGACTGAAACTTAAACTCAAACCAAGAAAAATCCCAGTCCTGTCAACAGGGCTATGGCACACAAACACAAAACGAAAGATGAAAGGCGGTTATCACATATAGTATAGGAACGAATAGTTAGAAATTCCTTCTATCATTAAGTTCAGCCTGCAATCACAAGGAAAAGACAAAGTAGCCTCTTTCATAAATTTAAGATGAGTTTCTTTTTGCTCCCTGAAAACCAAAACCCATCAGATTTTCAAAAGTGCCATTAATTTCCAGGTTTAATGGACCCATATTGAGTTTTTAACCAATTTCTTGAACCTCTTTTATCTTAATTTTTTTTTCACTTTGGTATTCATTCCTGAATCTATCTATAGAGGGTGAATAAAACACCTCTTATGTACCAATCTTTACTTTGCTAAAGTAATTAAGCTAAATTATTTCAGTAAGACAGTCATTTTCCTCTGCTGAGCAGCTTAGTATGTCTTTTGAGTGCTTCTTCCAATTTACATTTCTTGAACACGAGCATGCAAAATAGTACAAAGAATCTGAAATGAGGTCTCGCCAATCTCCTGTAGAGCATCTTTGCTCCTTAGCATCTCTCCAGACCAAACATGACAATGAGTTAGACAGATTAATTCTATAGTGCACTTCCTCAGCTGATAAAATCAATAATTTCATCAAAGAACTATCAGATTTTTCTGACATTTTTAACTCTTTACATGTCTTCTTGTATTTTAACTCATTTTCCATTCATTTCTATGACTGCTTTGTCGATACTTCAAAATTATTTTAAAGTTTTTGTTTTTATATAGTTGAACAAATACATAGTTTCCTGAAACGTGTTTTTCTCCTAAAATGAGCTGTATTTGCTATTAGTAGTATTAATTGTGATGTTATAAATGTACTAAACATCCTGGATGTCAAACTTGCAATTTCACACTTAAATTCTTCAGATATTCTTCAGATATATGGAGGTTATCTGCTCCTCTACATCCTAAGTAAAGTTCTTGGTTTTCCTTCTGTCTCAGCTGCAATAAATTGTTACCCAAACGCCATAAATTTACACATTTTCTCATTAGTCATTCTTCCTCCACATCTAGTCTCTGAATGATGCTTACTGAACCTTTTTTCAGTCTGGAGTATAGCTAATCCTTACCTCCCCCTACTAATGGAACCACCGTCTTCTTTCCTTATTTCATTTCTATTCATGTGGTCAAAGAACTTACTATTTTGTCTAGTTTTCTGGAAGGTCTAATTCATCTTTATTTTTTCTCAACCTTACTTTCCAACCTCTAAAACAGAACGTACTTTCTTGGGCGATAAATGTCTTCTCTGTTCCTTGTAGACTCTCCACTTACTCCTAATACTTTTTTAGGGTAGGTAAAGATTAAATCTTTCTCTGATTTTCTTTTGCTTTTTGCAATGGAAGAAAATTCTGGTTGTTTTTGCATTTTTATCTTACAGAAACTCTAACCCACTGGCTATGAATTTTCCCAAAATTAACTGACTTGGCATAGCTTCTTAGTTTTCCAGAAAAAACACCTTGAACGAAATCTGTAAATAAAAGTACAGACTTTAATATGTGAACATACACGTACTTGCTTTCATGCTTATTTGTCAAAAGCATCCTTCAACCTGGTTTTCCTTTCTTTGTGTTCAACTATGTTATATGCTACTTATCTTTTATTATCAAAGAAGAAAAACTGGAAAAAATGTAAGGCCAACTTTCTTTGTGGAAGTGAATGACATTTTTCTTACCCTGTTGATAAAAAGACTGTTTACTGAGTAGAAAGCTATGAGACATCAGCTGACAACGGATGTTTGGAGCTTAATTCATATATATGTGGTACACCATTAAAATGATACTTCACATTTTTCTTAGCTGTTACTTTCTCCTATAAAAATGTCCATGGTATAAACGTGTAATTTAGGACCTTGATATCTGACTCACTGTGTTAGCTATAATGCTTTTTTGTGCCATAGCACAGCTGGAGACGTTTTTATCTACAGAATAAGCATTATTTTTCAATATGGATTACAAAAAAGAAACCTCTTGTCCAGAGAAGTTGTGCTTGAATGTGCAAGTGAGAAAAACTGGATACTTAACAAAACAGTTCTCAGGGTGAAGAACACAGTAGGCCATAACACTGAAAAGTTTTATCAATCTCTGTTTACATATTTAAAGTTTCAAATAAGAAAATTAATGAATAATAATCAGAGATACTCTCATCTGTAGTAGAAATACACTTAAGACCTATAATAAATTTAGAATCAGCAAATTTAATTGCAAATCTTTAACTCAGAATTGAGTAACAGATAAGAACCGGACTTCTACCTCAGTCAAAGGTACTGCTACTGCAGAATTTCCATTTAAATTAACTTCTATTAGCTGAAACTAATATTGAGATATAGATTATAATGGATTTAGATCTGTATTTCAAGTCCAATATTTGGAAAGCAAGTCTAAACAGTTTGATCTTTCTTCTTATTTTCTTTCATCACTCTGACATGAAAAATAATACTCCAAATCAATTGCTCTCTTCTCCAAGACTAAGTCTTCATGACACAAGGGTACCATGAAGTTAAAAAGATTCCTCATATAAGGAATATTTTAGCATTTTTCTCAATAAATGTTCTCCCTCTTTAAAGGTATGAAATAATTTGTTTATTAAATACAGCCATGAAATTAAAAAACATGTTTTCAGAGCAAAAAGAATAAAAATACCAGTTCTCCTACAATATTATGTCTTACAAATTTAAGGTTTAACAAAAACTCCCTGCTCCAGGATTCCAGTGGGTATGTACTGTGACTTACACTAAAACACATAGCAAGAATTATTACAGATAGAAGGTGGAAAAAAAACCCTATGAGGTCTGTGTGTATTAATATGTCATTATTTGAAATCTACCTGGGGATTTTTTTTTCTTTCTGGTCTGGGTGATTTCTTAGAGTTTGATTTTGACAACACTAACTAAATATATTTAACTTGATAGCATGTTCCACTTCACATTACACTTGGTGATATGAAACCATTTTATGAATCTTCATTAAACTGCCCTTACAAGAAAACTGCAAAGGCTGTTATTTCTCTTGTTTTGTATATGAATAAAATGATTTTATAGCAAAAGTTTAGTGACCTTATTAAGATCACCCAGGAAGCAAGAGACATCCCAAAATGAAGCAAATAATTTTTTCACCCTAGATAAATTTCAACTCTAACTACAGGTGAACCTTAATTTCTTACAGCACATATGGCCAGATTCAGCATAAAATCCTGTAAGATAAAAATCTAAATTCCACCCCCCCCATGTTGTTTCCTCCAAGAAAAAAAAAAAAGTGTAGTTTCCCCACAGGTTTGCCACTTCAGTCATGTGAAAATTACACCACCTTTTTTTTCATTTGCCTTACAGGACCTCATTCCCACCTCCTCCATCCCCCTTCCTGCTGTCTCTGAACCCATGATCACCACCTCCCACAGTCTTGTCTCACTCTCCTCTGGCTGTTAGTTCTCATGCAGACAAACAGTGCAAGTGTACACAAACTTAACCTGCCTGCAGTTTGGGCAGGAACCTGGAGAGCAATGTTAGCATGGCACCATACATAGAATCATTTCAGTTGGAAAAGATCCTTTAGATCATCGAGTCCAACCCACGGCCAAGGCTGAGGCAGTCAGTGCCTCTACAAATGACATGTTGAAGAGGGGGCACACGGAGCAGCAGTGCTGGTCTGCCCAGCTGCCTGCCTGCTGCCTGCCCAGCCTCCGCTGCCGCCCTGGCCCAGCCGGCCCAGCATGGCCCCCACCGAGAGCCAGGAGTTTTTCACAAGCCACCGAATGAACCTGCGGCATAGAGAGGAGCAGGATGTGAGACCACTACACAGACAGGAAGGTCAGTGAGGAGATAGGAGAGGGAGGAGGTGCCAGAGCAGAGATTCCCTTGCAGCCTGTGGTGCAGGGCATGGTGACACACATGGTCCCTGTGCAGCCCATGAGAGCAGAGCTCGCCTGCAGCTTACTGAGATGTAGCTGTGGAGGACCCCATGTTGGAAGAAGTAGCTGTGCCCAAAGAAGGCCCTGAATATGAAGAAGGCATCCACGCTGGAGCAGTTAGTGGAGAACTGCAGTCCATGGGAAGGACTCACATTGGAGCAGTTTGTGAAGGACTCTCCCATGAGAGGGATCCCACACTGGAGCAGGGAAGACTGTGAGAAGCCCTCCCCTGAGAAGGAAGAAGCGGCAGAGACAATGTGGACTGTTTGCAACCCCCATTTGCTGCCCCCCTGCACTGCTGGGGGAGGGGGAGAGGGTAGAGAAATTGGAAACAATGTCTTTGGGCCTGGGAACGTATATAAATACATTTCTGGAACATATTTAGCTCAGCAATGATCTGAGCTATCTGTGCCAATCTATATCAGTAAAATCAAAAGAGCTGTTAGCATTCAGTAATCATTTGGAAGTGGAACTTGATGTTTCCTGGCTATCATAACAAAGTTAAAGCCTGAGACTGTGTTAATCTCCAAAACTCTCCAACAGTAATGAAGTTATACTGATTGACATCAGTGGAGTACTGGCTGCTGGTTCATATTCAGAATAATGAAAGCTGTAACTTGAAATCTACTAACTTGAAATCCATTGTACAGAATAAGTTCTAAAAGAGGATGAGAAAACTTCTAGCTGCAGACCCAGTTCAGCTTTTAAATCAGTAAGGTACAGCTTTTGACACCTGTGAAGTCCCCTGTTCCACCAAGGTCCTTGTGAATACTGCACTTTAGACCTTGATGTCACAGGATGCTGTGTGTGTCTGACCAGGGATGTATGGATCCCTTCACATCTGCAATCCATGTAGGCATTGCATTCTCTCTACATGTACGTATACAATATTTGCAGGCTGTATGAATAGACAACATATATCATAATTAATATAACATTTACACAGACAACATTTACACCAGTGAATAAATAGAAAATTCTACCTTTTTAGAAAGAAATAGAATTGTGATGCACTATGCTTTAGTTGTCATGGACTGAATTCTCCTTTGAATAATACAATAAAGGTTAAAAATATAAACCAGATAAAACTGAAAAGAAAATTAAGAAGTTAAGAAGTGGCTTATTTAGTTGCCAACTCCTTTTCTTTGCATTTATGTAAAATAGACAATTTCATCAAATCACCAAACAATTCTAACAGTAACTTTTTACTGCTATGGCATTGCTTATCTGAAATATCTTGCAGAATCCTAACCCATCTTTTGAGAGTTGTGTATGAACAATACACAACAGCAGCATGATATCCAATCAACAGCATTATCGCAGCATTACCATATTCATGGACAGACTGAAACACAGAGAACCAAATCCTCACCTCTGTGGATGGCAAAAAAGCCCAAATTCCTAGGAGAGTGATATTGCTGCTTGTGCTGCCTGCAGAGAACGAACAGATAAGTTATGCTCATGTATTTCTAGCCTTGATGAGTGAATCCATGTAGTTAAAGTAGACTCTGATTATCTATACTCATCTCTTCCCTACACTATTGCAGAAGGCATTTGTGGAGCTGGAGAGTGATGGGAAGGTGAAGTTGAACTCTGCTGCTAGTCTCTCCCACGCTGTAGGACTGTGGCTGTTTTCCTCTGCTCAAGCTTTTTAGTGACACAAAGAGGAGTAGTATATGGCCCAGATTTAACAAAGCAGCTGGATAAGATTATGAATCTAATCAAGGACAATGAGAACATAACCCGATCTCTGACTCCCAATCTTTTAAATAATCCTACACAGAAAAAAGAAAATAAAAAAATAAAAAAAATCTACATGCGTGCTTAGGGATGTATTTCAAAAGTTCTACAGTTGCTTTGATATAATAGCTGGAGAATAATGTTTGCCAAGATGATGTGAGATTTTTCAGCTCCCAGAAGTGAAAATTGGGCTATATCATTCAGAATCAGTTTTCTCATCTCAAACTTGGCAGAACACATCATTGGAAAATAAGCTTAGAAGTAACTTCTGTGAGAGATGAAGCAGTAGAGACAAAACCAATGGAACATTCAACTATGTCGTATGTTTCCATAAGTAGAAATGAAGGGAAAGAAATCCCTTTCCATCAGTCTACACAGTCACTATTTTCTGTTCACCTCTATGTGTTTTTTCTAGCACAGACACAGCCATCACCTTGAAAGGGTAGGACCATATGGTACTGGCCACTCCATATTGGCCAAGGAAAGGGCTTTTTAAGTGTTCCCATATTTACTGTGATCACTCTTTGGGGTAAAACAGGAGAACTGGGGTATGAAGGGAGACTACAGCACCATATAGAGTACTGTATGGAGACACACATTCCTCTGCCCCACACTGCAGTTCTGTGCAATACTTCCTGAATGGGGCCAGCACACAAAGCAAGGGGAGCAGAACAGCTCTGCACAGTGATGTATGCACATGATACAAATCAAAATACAGACCAACCCATTTCAAATGTTCCTCTCTCTCTCTAACAATCCCCCTTCTCTCCTCTTTCTGTGTTGTTATGGCACTAAATTAGAAGCGGTTGCTATAAGCACAGATTTAACACCTATGATGGAGCATCTAACAGGAAAGACATTTTCAACCTCGTGTCATAATCCTGCACCAGAACAGAAGTGGACCAGAAGAACACAACACTGAAGCACCACAGAGCCTCTTGTGTGTGACTTCTGGAATAATCAGGTTGAGCCTAGTCTCCATAATTACTCTTGGTTTTCTTTTCTCTACATAACTCTTACACCTTTATTAATCTTTCTGTCCAGCAACATGAAGTGTTTTGTGATTTGAGTTTAATGGACCTGACAACATTGATCTGTTTAACTTTGAAGGACTGTTACTGTCGTGCAGATCACATCTTTATAGGTGCTCCATGGAATCACATAATGAAAGAAAATTAAGCTGCTATAAACATCACTATATTGTCTGGTGAAGTGGCGCATTATTTTACAAGGTGCAGAAAGTTAAGGCCTGTAGTAATTTAAAAAAATTCTGCCAGGGACATAGAGAACTAAATTAATGCTCACTTCAACTCAATGAAAGTTCATGACGATACTTCACTTGAGCAGTAAGAACTGCGCTCCAAGGTATGTCTGTGCCTCTGTACATTTCCTATGTAGCTTCGCTTATGTTCTTACCCAGTAGGTTACAATAATCCCTCAAGCAACTTAAGGGGTTTTTTCCAATGCCTACGTCAGGCTAAGGTGGTAGTGTTACTTCTCCTTTTAAGATCTAGTCTCTGGTAACTGTTTATGAGCACAGACATTTTCAAAGCAGAGTAAAAGACCAGGAACATTAGGAAGTATTACTTCTCGGAAAGGGTAATCAGGCATTGGAATGCACTGCCCAGGGAGGTGATGGAGTCACCGACCATGGGAGTGTTCAAGAAACGTTTGGACGTTGTGTTGAGGAATATGATTTAGCTGGGAAGTATTGGTAATGGTTGGACTAGATGATCTTCTAGGTCTTTTCCAACCTTGATAATTCTGTGTTATGGTACTTAACATTGCAGTCCATGCCATAACATGTCCTTGACGATGACAGCAACACTGTGAGCCTTGGGAAGCTCTTGTCCAAGTCAGGAAGACTTATGCCTTTCTAGGAGCACACGATCTGGCCTCTGGCCATAACGC
The DNA here is from genome assembly GCA_011057875.1 of Pterocles orientalis. Lineage (NCBI taxonomy): Eukaryota > Metazoa > Chordata > Aves > Pterocliformes > Pteroclidae > Pterocles > Pterocles orientalis. Next base: position 111,646 of record WKFP01014887.1, on the reverse strand, counting down.
ATTTAAACACACATCCTCAGCAATCCCTCCATGTTTCCAAACTCGGTGAAAATTACTATTATAAGGTTGCAGTGACTAATGAGCGGTAAGGAATTTACAAAGGGAGGCTTGCTTTTTAGAAATGACAGTGATATACATTGGATGTAAGTGTTTAAGGTCTTTTTACTAAGCTTTACCCATGACCTTGAAAGGCAACTCTATAAGGGCTGTTCCTTCAGTACAAAACATTGAGACTTGATTTCTAGAATTTAAGTAAGAATCTTTAAATTTTGAAGCCATTATTAGGTTAACTTGACCTAAAGTTTCCAAAAGATGATATAACATTGCTACAGTGTTATGGAAATGTTAGTTTATGTTCACACTGCTCACTGCATGAAACCCTTACTGAAAAATGATAATGTCCCTTCCAAGGTCTGTACTGAGATAAAGGACAAAGCTGCATTTTAGTTTCCCCCATGATATGTCTGCATTTCAGGCCGCTCCATTGTCTGATGGGTACAAAATATTAGGCACAAGATTCAAAGACATTTGTTTTTATAACAAACCCTTCTACTTTATCTTTTCTATATTCCTTTATGCTCATCTTCCTTCAAGGTCCCTTCTTTTGTAGAAGAGAGAACTTAAATCTGTAACCTTTTTAGAAAAAAAACAAACCTTTAATCTTTATTCTGAATTCTCCTTTATGATGCTAATGGAGGATGATACAGGAACTAACATTTTCTTATGTTTATTATTGTTGCTCAAGTCTTCCACATTTAATAAAAGAGGGACAAAGAGAGACAGTATAATTGCATCTTGCAAAAGCCTTCTTTTCTTTTAGACTTTACTGCTTTTCAGAATTTTAAAAAGTATTTCCATAAAATAGAAACTACTTAACAGAAATAAATTCTTTAAAGCATAGAGCTTGGATATTTTCCTCAAATTAGTGAGCAAAAAAAAGCTCTTAGAAACACAGTGCCTCATGGACTTCAAATATATTTTGGAAAAAAATGGTCAGTGGAAGCATTGGTCACCACTGGGTCTCTCAGATACCCTGGGCTTTCTTCAACTTTTTTTCTCCTGCTCAGAGTGAACAGCTCTGATCCAGGCCAGAAATAATCTCACATTTTACTCAGAAGAGTCTGAGAAGTACAAAATATCTACAAAAGCTCAGACATATCAGACTTGGGAGATGCAAATTGAGGATAATGACAGGAAAGATCAGGAGTAATTAAATGCTCTCTTTTTGTGAGGACAATGAAAGGCAAGATTTTCTCTACAATTCATTGCTTTCTTTCAGGACACAGCATTATAAAGTACAAAACCAGAACAACAACTACTCCCTAACAGCTTTAAAATCCAGATTACTAAATTGTTTCTGTCTCTAATTGCCATGTTTCTGAGTTAGTACAATTTTAACCGTGTGTTTAAATAGTAGTGAGTTGGTGTCCAAATCTTTATTCAAATACAGATGCATTTATATTGTCAATAAAAGTGACTGATGATCGCATGGCAAGTTTTGAGGTACTACAGGAAATTATCATTATTTTTGAAGCACACAAAGACAAACTAAAGATTAGATAATATATACTATAGCTAACTTCATTCTACATGGTGCACAGGGGAAAAAAAAACCCTGCCCCATAGCCTTTGGTAATCAATGGGGAACTCTATATTATTTGAATAAAATCCTAAGCAGTAGGATGACTAGCTACTCAGCTGTACATTTCAGCATCTCCACAGAGGACTTAGAATGAAAGAAGAGAAAGAGAAATATGAAGCCAGCCCAATTTTTATCCTATCCTTGAGAAGGCAGCTGTAGTATATTATCTAGAGGACATAAACCTTGAGGTATATTTAGGAAAGAGCCTTGCTTATTGTATGGTCTAGACTTACAAGTTCCATCACCTAAGCATTAGCTGGTGGAAGTCACCTTCTCTAACCTGTGTAAAGCCTACAGCCTCAAGTCATAAGCTTCCTTTCCTTGACCAGTTGCTGAAGGCTTGGAGTCAGACACCAAACCAGCTTGCTGATTTGGGGGAGCCAGCCAGGGTTTAGTAATATGGAGTCAACAACACAGGGTGTTTCTCTCTTTTCTCCACCAGCAATGTTTTAAAGAAAAGCAGTGACTTCTACTGTGCTTTGTATGGTACCCGACTTACTTTATGTGATCATCTTGAAAACTTACTCTTTGGGGGACTCGAAAGTTTGCCTTAATAGAATCAACCCTGACATGGACTAGGCCATTCACATGACTGCCCAGACCAATGTTTTAGGTGCTTAAGTACTGCTGAAAACTTCAGCAACAAAGAATTTTATCTCTCTGTAAAATTAGATGGCAAAATAAGATGGATTTTAATGACCACAGATCTAGACAAGAACCAAAAGTCTACCTAACTCTACCTATGTCCCTCTGTGGTTCTAACTGAGGTCCTTTACATTGATATGGAAATATACAGTAACTGGTGTATGAATAAGAATGATGGACATCTTTAGGCATCTATGAAAGTTTCTGACATACAAGCAACTACCCCCTATTTCATTCTGTTCAAACACATGAAAACCTGGCACTATAAGCTGTATATACTACCAAGATGTTGTTTTAGCTGCAACAATACTAGCTTCTTCACAGCAGTATTCTGCTTGTCTTGGCCATTAAGTTAAATTGATGTGTCAACTCAGGCACCATTGAACAATTTGAATGCTTTTAACCTGTTTTCAATTTACTCTGGCACCTCCCAAATTTCAGTAGTGTATTAGCATAATCTTCTTTAATCAAAGATTGTCTTCTTTGCCTCTAGTTAATTTTTTTATTTTTAAATTTTCATCTGAATACTGTAATTGTAAGCCACATTATTCTAAGTGATACTGATTAGATAAAATTATGAGATTAAATTAACATACAAAAGATAATCTGGTTTACACTTCTTAAATCTAACAAAGCTATTCATAACAAGAAAATAAGAATGATTATATACTGATGTTGACAATATATAGGTACATGGGTTTAATGAGGAAGGATGAAATGTGCACTCAGACTTGGTATAACCAAGTACATCTCACTTAGTGCAAGACTAATCTCCAGCCAAAACTGTAAAATAACTGTAAGAGCCTCAGTCTGCCCGTTATGCTTTAGATTACTTGCACTTTTACACACAAAATGATTTTGCCATCTTGTGCACATAAGTTTTTTTGCATTCAGACATGAAAAATAGAAACAAAGTATGTAGCCAGCTGGGCCTCATCAGCTGCAATTGAGCAAAGCCCGGAGCAACCTGCAGAAACTGCACAATGATGCAGACTGAGGGGCTTTGTGCCAAGTTGTGGTAATTTTGGGGGCTTTGTACCAACTTGCACCAACTTGGCACAACTTGGGTTTCTTCACCAATTGGTGCTAACTTGTATATTGCAACTATTAATGTCAACAACTGTATAACAACACTGTATAGAGACGCAGTCCTGATATCCCCTTTCTCCCCATTCTCTCCCTCTGGTAGAGCAAAACAGGGAAAGCCTTTTTATGATGAGACTTCACAGAAGAGCTACAAAGAGATTGACAGAGGATTTGCAGGGATAGAATAAAAAGGCAGTAGCCCAGCTCTTCACTGCACGCGGTATCCAAAGTAGCAAAGGGAAGAGAGCTGCTACGCCAGCGATGGAAACCCAGTCAGGAAACATATGCAGTGCCAACAACCTTCCACAAGGAAACAGAACTTGCAGAGTTCAGAATCACTCAACATCGTGGCAGACAATGCAGAACATCTCTAAAGGAACAAGAGATTTCTTTCAGATAATACTACTGCCAGGAAATCTTGAGTAAATACAGCTTCTGAATGGAGATTTGACAAATCATCATTTTGAAGGCCAACGTAGTTTACATTATTCAATAAATTAAAGGTCATTAAACAAGAGGACATTCTGTGGATTCTAAGCACTCTTTAAAAAGAAGTACAGTGCAATGTGTGTTTGCCAATTAAATGAAGTGTCCTGTGAAATGACTGAATCATAGCAAAACAAGCTCTACTGCATAATTCCTGACACACCTGCAATCAAACTTTACAGGAAGTGCTCCACAACTCCTGCAGAGAGAGAAAAAAAAAAAAAGATGCTATTTTTGCAAGGAGTAAGGTGCTTTTGATTTAAAGCTTGGGGAAAAAAAACATGACATTTCTGTGTTTCTCTAAGATTAACAAATGCCAAACAACAGGTCAAGCGTCCAGTTGAGTCAGTACCAATATGAGTTGAAAAAAAAAAAAAGCTCATCAGCCAATCAAACTAAAAATGGGAATCAAAAAATACAGTTAACTTGAAATAAATGGTGGTGAGCATTTTGTCGATAGCAAAAGGCCACTAGAACGCAAGTAGAGACTGTATCAGCAGCAGCCTATAGTGAATTTCAATTTCCGACATATAAAATGATCTACTATGTCAATGATGTGAAAATATCTTAGCAACATATCACAGGTATTACTGATTATTTTCAGCAAAAATACATTGATAAAATAATGGCACACATAATTTATTATTATGAAATTTAATACTAAAAATATCTAACCTTAACAGGAAAGCATATTATTTTCTAGACCCTTTTATATACATCCACGCCTACCTTAAACTCAAAGACAAGAATTTTAAAGCTGAAATTACGACATTGTTCTGAATTGAAATCCAGATCGCTGCTATCATTTGAAATACAGTCTGGAACCTCTTCATTATTGATTTTTTTGTAAACCATAATATATTTCTGCCATCTCCACAGTAAGAACATTTCCCTATTCAGAATCATTGAAGTAAATTTGACAGAAAGATCTGAATATTCCATGTTAGATTGATAGCTAGTCAAGAGATTGATATGTTAATAACAGTAATATATTGGAAAAATAAAAGTGCATTGGGTAGAATCAAAACGTGGAAATACAAGAGAAACATAAAGTTGTGACAAACTGTCATGGGACAAAAACAGGACAGTGGTACCTTCAGGATAAAGGGAAATAAATAGGAAAGGACTTGTAGAAAAGAGTTTTCCTCATAACAGCTTTTCACCAGTAAATTATGAATTAAACTCACCCCTACTTGTAAAACCAAAGCTTTATTCACTCTTCAGATGTTAAAAACCACCTCTTCAACATTCATTCTCTCTTTTTTTTTTTTCCTCCTCAAAAGGATTTATTCTAGCCAGGTGTCGTGGGTTAAGCAGAGCAGAGTTAATTTCTTTTCCTTTTCCCTTCTCTTCATAAATAGCTAGAAGAAGCTATGTTTTGGATTCCTGCTCAGGAGAGAATTGATAAGAAAGAACAGAGAAGAACGTATATAGTTATTGCTAGGATGTTGCTATTTGTTCTCAAGGACGAGATACATTCAGCTTCTCTCTCTCAATAGACAGAGAGAGAGACCCGGCTTCTAGCTTGGGATTTGCTTTTAAGTCAAGATTGAGAAGCAGACTGACCAATTATTCCATCCCATGCACGTCATACCCAGTATTTAGGAGAAGACTCTTCGAGGAGAGCTGTCTTTGCACTTCCGGATTCGTCTCGCTTTGGGGAGCCTGCGTTCGCTCTCCCAAGGCCTTTCCTCCCCCCTCCCCCCACGGCCACCGTTAGCTCTCAGCCCGGGACACTCGTTTATCTCCGTTCCGTGAGTTTTGGCATCCTCCCTCTCCTGGAGTATCGTTAGCTGTTTTTTTTTTTTCCTGCTTCGGTCAGC
>WKFP01014887.1:71089-103214 GCA_011057875.1 Pterocles orientalis | reverse complement strand
GGAGGGGTAGTATCACTGTGTATCACATTGCATCTTTGTATATATGGTATTATTTCTAATATTATTGTAGTTTAGTTATTAAATTGTCCTTATCTCAACCCACGAGTCCTCTTTGCCATTTACCTCTTTAATTCTCTCCCCTATCATTGGGTGGGGGCAGGGACTGTGTGAGCGGGTATGTGTGGTTTGGCCCCCAGCCAAGGGCCAACCCATCACACCAGGCTACTTTTGAATCTAAATCATGGTACCACTAGAGGCATTAGCCCATTGACCTTGGCTTACCACACACAGAAGGTCTGAAATTATTTCATTTTTCATGAGACCCAGAAAATATCAGGGCTACCTTGTCCTCTAAGGGTGGGGGCATGACAAAAATGTCATAGATTGAAAGAAGCTTTACAGTAGTGTCAGTTGTATAAACTCACCAATACAACGCAGTCCTGATCTATTTAAAGGAAGGGAGTGGAGGCACAGAGCAGTGTCCCAACAAACCAGCAAGAACCTGGGCTCCAGCCGGTGTGAGGAGGCTACTGAATTGCAGATGCACTTCAGAGATATAGATGTGAGCAAACTGGTTATTTGATGAATCTTGGCCAACTGCTTAACAATTCACATAAATTGCTCAATATGCCCAAGATGTTTTATTCACAAAGAAATCCATCCTCACTACCACTGATCTTCTTTTGTTGCAATTGTAGAGAAAAGCCCCAGAAGAGAAAATCAAAAGCACATCCTACTAAAACTGATATTGGACCTTTCTATTCAATGATGCAAATATGGATTTAGTAGCTTAATTTGGGCATCCAGTTATGAATATTGATTCTTTTACACAACTTTTATTCTTTTTCTTTTGTTGCTATTACTCTGAATTTCTAAGAGCAGCTGTTCATGTTCCATATTCACCGTTCAGTTATTCAGGTGAAAATCACCAAGTAAAGTAAAGATTATCCACTGTCTCTGGCAGTTTATTTTCTACAGACTGAGAGAAGACAGAGAGCATGAAAAAACAAAGGCTTCATATGATACTAAGACAGACAAAAAATCCAATAGTCATACAAAGACATTAAAAGGTCCAAAATGAAGTAGCTTTTTGAGGGAACTTCAGCCTAGAGCAGTTGTAACCTTCTCAGGTGAACTGCATTACCGATGCTTTATTACACACTTGCACAACCTGGCAAGTGTTTCTGCTTTTATGGGAAGCATATTTTTTCAATAAAAAAAAAAATCTCAATTTTTTTGACCTATTTGTAGATGGAGGCTAAGTTTATCTAGTGACTATATTTTAAAATATGTAATATCAAGAAGGCAATTCAAAAATATCATGTAGTAAATAAAAAATTGTTTAGAAATCATAGGAATGCTTACAATCAATAATGCTGCAACTTCTGTTCAATCACTTTTGTAATTCTCTTAATTTCAAGACAGTTTTGTTGTTTCAGGAAAAAGGTCAACAGTACATCTAAGACCTTCAGGCTGGAAAAGCCTACTGCCACAGGAAGATATAGTCTCTTCTCAAACATCAAGCTGCTTTAGGCGAGCCAAGAGCCATGACTTGTAAAACAAGTTAATTGTGGCCTCTTCTATCAGTTGCTGTTCTTGTTCTGCAGAGACAAGGTACTTTATCAGATTTATACTATTGCCCCTCTAGTTTCCTGCTAGCTCTCAAGTAATCAATAAGATTAGTGCTATCATCAAAATCCATTTAAAACTGCCACTATTATCCTTTCAGTATCATGTGAATTAGAGAACTCATTTTGCAACACTAGAAAGCCTCCTCAAAGTTAAAAGAAAAATTGATCAATTCCTGGGGCCAGCCAGTACGAATAGTGTAACTAAACTTCTCATCTAACATTATGCATGTGTTATGTCACATATAATTAATTACAGACATTTAGGATTAGCAACCCAAGCTGCTTGACAAAGACATTAGACTCTAAATTACATGCCGGTTAACATCACTTTAGGAACATATGCGATATTTTGTAGGAAAATTGCTTAAAAAAAAGTCGGGTTTGCAATTTCAGAACTTTTTCCTGCCCTTTTTTTTTTCCCCCACTGCAAAAGCTTCTAGTTAATTTAGTGGTATTATCTCTCCAGCTGGTAGTACATCAGATTACCTGTTATACAAATAATTTATGTTGGCATTGAAGTATAAAAAAATTTTATTTTGGATTGATTTTGAAAATGGGAGAGAAAAGCATGGTGTTTAAGGCAGCAGAAAGGAAGGAATGAAGGAGGGGAAAGAATGGGAGTGGGGGAATTAGCAGTCTCATTTTCTGACAGAAATGTTTTGGGTGCAAGGATCTCAGAGAAACACAAGCTATCAAAAGTGTATAGCCAATTAAAATATCCTGATATTTTTGTATGATCTTTCATGGGACATTCAAGGTAGAATATCATTAGTAGTACACAACTACTGCTCTTTAGTTTATTTTCACCACTTCACAATGCAGTTATACCATATCAGACATATTCTATCTCCCTGTTTTTCTTGAACAGTATTTATTTTCTTCGGATACCCCTTATTTTAAGGTGAGTATTTAAATCAAATATATTAGTCACTGAATACCTGAGAGTTGATGTCCTCAATGTGTAGAGCTGAGAAATTTCTGAGAAAACGTGACAGATTACGTGCGTTTTCTCCCTTGTGACTAACAAGCAGTACAGTACTTTCCATCAGCCTTTCTATTTGTAGACATAGTTTGGGCATCTGTTTACCCTAGATCTTAACTAAGATAAAATTGCAATTCACTTTGATAGATTAAAAAAAAATATTTTTTTCCTTACTTTTCTTTTCATCCACTGCTTCCCACTGATGGCAATGCAGTGCCCGCAGCCCAAACACACTCCGAGCCCCAGCAATGCTTCGTGCCCACTGACTAAGAGGCAGCACAGGGCCAACTCTAACCTTTACTACCCTGCTCTGAAACAGAAAAAAACCCCATAAAATTGCAGGGAAAAGTCATTACAAAGATACATAAGCCAATATAACCAGACATTCCCAGTCTTACTGAGAATGAGGTCAGTGTATGGTGTGCATTTCCAGGAGGTAATTAGGAACACTAAACGAAGCAGTGGGAAAGAAATCAAAGTCCATGGGCACTAGGTGAACCATCACTCCACCTCATGTGAGTCAACGCAGGCACTGCCTGTGCTATGGGTTTATTTGTCAACCATTCTTTGCCTCTTCTACTTAGTCTGTCAATTATTTGAAGCAGTGACCTCCTCATCTTCTGGTACACATGGCTGTGCTGCATAAAGCACTGCAGGGTCCTCATCTCAGATAACTACCAGATTTGGTTTAATTTTGCTTGAGATACAAAAAAGGCTGAATACAGTTGCCAATGATTCTGCTTTAAATACAGATTGGAGGTGTGCTCTGTTAGATACACAGCAACAAGAACATTTCCCTAGAGCTCTGCACTGAGCTATTCAGAGCCATCAAAGTCAAGGCTAAGCAATAACTAACACTTGTCTGAAAGAATAAAGTAGTCACTAAGGTTAGGTACTGTTATTTCCAGTGACGCAGACATTTCTTGGCGATACGGTGTGCTAAACACAGGTTATTTTGTCCTTAGAATAGTTCCATGCGATGTCCAACTGGCAGATCTTTTAACTGACAGTATCTGGACTTCTAATTTGTTGCTTTTAAGAACAAATCTGTGCACTGAATTTCCACTCTTGAAAGATACTTCTGACACTGAACAAACTTGTAAAAAAAAAGATGAAACTACTGGCAAGTCTGTTTCACGCGTTCCCCTTTGAATGCTTGTGGCTATATACATTTTAGAAGAGGAACAACATATTTTACAAACGAAATTTGAAAGGTCTTATATTTGTACAAATATAGATTAATCAAAGATAATTCAGAGAAGCAGAACTACACACACACAGAACTTCTGAGTGGGTTATACCCTCACCCAATATATATTTATTGCCCACTTGACTTCTGCCACTCTTTCCTCATCCTTAAATTCAGAAACTGCAGATGAAAACCTGGGTATGTAATTGGGATTTTCTTCCATATTTACTCAATATTGTCACTCCCTTGTTATAGGGACTAATATAAAATGTATTAGAATTAATACAAAGTACTGTTCTGCGATAACACCTATTAGCACCAACCCCAGGGAGGAAGGGCAGGAAAGGAAAGCCTCATCATAACTCATTATACACACCCCCAGAGGTGCCCTACTTCTTCCAATTGGTACCCATGAAGAATAATATAAATTACTATGGTCTCCTAACGTAATATACCTCTCTGCCAGAGGGAAAGACCCTGATTGTTTTGGAGATGGAGATTTCTTCAGAGCTGGAAGTGTGGAGCGAATTCCCTTGAGGCTGAGTGTCCTCATCACCCTCCAGCAATTTCTGCTTCAAGCAGAAACACCTTTTACTGACTTCAGTATCTCACCTACCTTTGCCATATATGACAAACAAAAAAGCAAGCCTAGCAAAAAAAAAAAAATCACTGCATACATTTTTTCTTCTGGGAAGAGGACTAGACAATAAACAGAAGCATTTTGTGATATATAAAACTTCAACAGTACACAGACAACACTGCAACATGTAGGTTAAATATATTTACACAGAGACCAGATTGTACTAGAACAGAATAAAACTATGTTTGAAAATGAGGCTTTTGTTTAAAGTCACTCAAAATGACCCAGGAATCTGATTATTCACAGAATATGGATAAAAATTAAAAAAACACAGCAGAAAAGAAGGATATTATTACATGTTCATAGATTTCATACTTGGTAGTTCAGTGTGTTACCTGCATTCACCTAACACAAGTCATCATAAAGTCAATAGGCAAACTAAGCAAAAGAAAGAATCATTATCACTGTTTCTTATGGAGGGAACTATTGCACATAATAACTGCATTTCTTTTCTGTGGTCACTCAAATATAGAATGTGTCTGAGTCACAAACTGAACCTTCTTCCTATGTTCCTGACAAATCTTTTAATTAAACCACCCTTCCTCCAAATTTTCTGTGTTAATAGTAATACTGCATCATTCAGCACAATAAGCCTAAGGCACATACCCAGTCCTCTCCATCCTTTCGTCATCAGCGCTAGTAAAGAAATTTCCTCAACCCAAGGACTTCTCACCTTTTCCTTTTTTAAAAAAACAAACAAACAAACCAAAAAACTATTTCACATTTTAACTTCTGACACGTGGCCAGTGGAGGAAGCACTTCTGGGCTGCATCCTCCAGTAGTGTAAATCAGTGCAGTGGCATAGAGTAATTCACCTGAGCTACTGTCAAACTGAGGTTAGATCTCAGATGGTATCAATGGGAATTTCTTCAAATTACTAGATGATTTTTTACTTCTATCAATCAGCTTGTCATTGTTTGACTTTTTCCAGTGCTGTTTAATTGCAACATCTTCCAATATCATTCCATATTCCCTGTCTGGGAAGGAAGTATACAGACTATTTTCAACCACAGCTCCACTGTTTTGCCAGCTCTTAAAGGAATGGAGTTTGCAATTGCTTGGAAGAACATATCAAAGGAGACAGGTCTGACAGTGACTGTCACTACCATAACTTCTTTCCTGTCACATACTCTCTCCAAAGCTTTATTCTTGCGACAACACAAAGTTAGAGCTATCTCTTCTCACATTAGCAAGGACTGGAAAGCTGCTTGCCCACATGGCAATCGCAGTTTTCCAAGAACACTAACAAGCACAAGGTGCAGCATGACTTACTTCTTGCCTGCCTATAGCATTCACAGTCCTAGATGTGTTTTGAGGCCTTTCTCCAGATCCCTTAATGTGGATGGAGAGCGTCAGACATTGCTTACCTGTGTTTAACAATTACCACTTCTTACCATGGCTATTTTTCTGAATTGTAGAACAACCTCAATGGTTAGTGCTCCTAAATAACTTCAGGAATAAGTTTAGAGTACAAAAACTATGCCAAAAACCCCATACAACAAAAAAAGGGGAAGAAAATGCATGAGACAAACTTCAGTCAGGCCTTCTGAACTTGGAGACCTGTGAATATTTCTTTCTTCCAAAACTGCATTTTGTAATTTTTTGTTTTCCTCCGAGATGCTCAGTGTATTTCTCATCTGTATTACTTTTGGTCTCCCAACACCTGAAGTCTAGTCCTGTTTGCATTAAAATAAGAGCTGTGCCCTGACAGAAGAGCACTGCCCAGTCTTCCACCTAAAGAGTGCATATTTTCTCTAAGATTGTTCACAATACTGTATCTTTAAAAAAGCTTCAGTTTCTTGACCTTGTTTGTTCAAAGCTTTATTGCTTATCTAACTCAGCTTCAAATTAACATAACTTTTTCTTCATTTTCTTGTTTATGTATCAGTTTCATTACTGCTGTCACGCAGCTCTGGGAACAGATCTAGTTAACGGCTGCATCTCAACTGCTGCAAACACAATTGCACGTTCCACCCTGGGATATAAGCATGTAATTCCTGTTGACAATGCAGTGAAAATCAATTTTGTATGGCACTGAGAAATGCAATCACTTATAGAAGGAAGCACTTGACTCTTAGGGTTACACGGTCATTTCTAATTTGGGAGGGAAGTGGCACTGCGTTACTAAAAATAGAAAAATGCAAGGATCACAAACCAATTCAACACATCCACAGGGGCCACAGTTTGCGAGGGCAGAATTGATCCATTGTTTTCATGTGATGCTTCTCTGACCCATCCATCCTTTGGTGCACACAGGGAGGTACACTTGTATAATGTCCAGTTCAAATTCTTATCCAGTTACTACTGGCTTACCGCTTCTTACTACGTGTGACTTATCTTGATGTAAAACAGGTATGGATTTAGTTTTCTGCTTCCTAGTTTCACAGAGAATACTCACTCATGTCATCTAAGTGAAAGATGTCTTAGTCTGATCTGGAAGGCTGAGAAACGAGTGGTCAAGTCCACTGCACTGCCAGGGCCAGTGCTGTCAGTCTGAACAAAAAGTGAAGAACAGTAAAAACTCAAGGTAAAGGACTCCTATATAAAGGTTCTCCTGGTTTCACTGGCAGTTATACCTCTATAACTGAGGAAAGATTTTAGGTGCACTTTTAAAGGGAAAAGGTTGCCACCTATTTTTCAGATTTTTTTTCCTCTTTAGGTTACAACCTTGTCACTGGAAATAAAGGCTACATTGCCCCTGCATCTGTCTCTCTCTATATATATTTTTCTGCACAAGAATTTGACCAAATTGAGTGCTGCTTTTACTGTGTTGGCATCCGTTGCATGATTTGTAATAAGTGCATGGTTAGCCTGTACTCATGAAGTGAGCTTGTGAGCAATGGTATAGTCATCTAAACATTACTGCTGCATACTAAAGAAATCTCCCTACCACTCCCAAAGTGGAAAATTTTGAATACCAGCACCCTTGAAAAGTAAGTTCACGATTCAAAAATCAGTTAAATTTTACAAAAACTAGAAAACACTTAAGAATGTTTTCCCTCCTAAATATTAATGCTGGAGATAGATAGAATAAAATTGCATTGAAAAAGATTCACCTCAACTATGATGGAGGGGAAGTCTGGGTTGCAACCTACATATTAGTGTCCTTTTCATTTACCTGATTATGGAAATGTTAGCTAACCACATCTCGCCCTGTCTGTATTTGTTAATATCTTTATTTTAAAATACCCACATTTCAGGAAGGCTACTTTCACAGGATTTTCCAGAAACAAGCAAAGAAAATATGCCACTTGAGCACTGATTTTTTTTGGTGTTTTTTTCTACCACCACTTTTGAAGAGAATCATCCACTCTATCCAAGAACATGCCTGCTTACCTAGCAATTCAGCAGCTGTCAGCCGCAACACTATACTATTTTTGAAAATCTGGTTCTCACTCAGTTAAAGCTGTTCAATGCATAATATAATAACGACTTCCGAGAATCTAACCACACAAAATAATACAGAAGATCGAAAAGTCACAGCAGAAAGGCAAGGTAATATTAAATGTTTATAGGTTCCAAATTGTGGTCTTTGTGGTTGCAGTGCTACTTTTTGAATGATAAATTTCCTTCTGTGAGTACTGTATTTCTCTCAATGAATGAGAACACATTATTGCCTTGATTAAAACCAAAACAAAACCAAAAGCTATTCGTTATGCCCATACTGCTGCTAGACAGTGTCTGTTACAGGTGTGCAGTAGTTGCAATATTGTTGGCTTTTCCTTCTTCTTACTCTGGATCTCCATCATTAACAAGCATGTGCTGGGGCTACAATAAGTGTACTCCTATGCTACTGACCCCCCAGACATCCTAAGAAGCAGGATTTAATCTCAAAACATCTTCGTACTTGCATTTGCACTTCAGCTGTGATGTTTCTCAGCACTTTCAGACAAACCTAATTCATCATAAATCTCATATAAATGTAATGGTTTTGATTTTCTGCATCTAAATAATTATTTTTTAATTTATATTTTTCCCATCTTCCTTTCTAACCAGGGATGAATGGAAGTCCTGAAATTAAGACTTATTATTTATTTATCCTTAGCTTCCAAAATAAAAGGGAAATGCTTGAGGTCTTTTTTTGATGGAGCTTTTCAAAACTCCGTTCTTCAATGTAATGAAAGAAAAAACATACAGTAGCCTTCACAACACATCTTTCAAAGAGCCTCCGCTCATTACCGTATAAATAGTACAGTATACCTTCCTCTGCTCATCGTTCCAGTGTCAAGCCTGTAAATTCAAAGGTGCACTCTTTTTCGCCAAAACCAGAAGCCCCATTTTTGTCTACAAAGCAATTATTTTACGGGGGACGAAAAATGAAACTTCTGTCTATTTTAAATGGTATTTTGTCTGTCAGCCAAAAAGATCTGTTCTGAAAGGCATGGCCCTGACAGGCAGACATGGCTTAGATTACTCTGCTTAATTTAATGTCAACTGCAGAAACAAGTGAATGAAGTCAATAGCTACAAAAACTATTTTAGAGGTTTCAGAATACTCCAGATATAGATACCACTGACTTACATGACAACAAAAGAACCCACATGCAAGACAATATGAACTTTCAGTGTCATGCCTGCTGCACCACCAACAGAATTTCCTGGTTTATGTGTTTCCTCTGTTGTCCTATTGCATTCTAAAGCCCACAGTATTATTATGTAATGTATAATACAGTGAAATACGAGGCAGATCACACTCTCTCTGTTGGACATCAATTTAACCAGCCCATAAAACTGCCTTTTTTCTTTAAATTTGTGCTTTCTAAAACTGCAGAAGAAAAAGATTATTATTCCAGAGCCACAGTTTATGAGAACTACAACTTTGAAAGTACCACAATATGCAGTTTCAGAAATTAAATCAGCACTAGACAGTTTAGTTTCTCAGCAACAATGTGGAAGACATGAACCAAGCCACAAATCTATTTGCAGGAAGACTGTTTCATTTACAGCCCACCTCTTCATGCCTTCGAAATGGCCCCAGCACCATTAATTCAGGTAGCCTGTTGCCACTAAGAAAACAGATTTGTTCATCTCCAGTCTACTCACATGGCACCGTGCGGAGGTAGAGATTGTCTCTTATGATCTGCTGGAGCTCATGGTCTACCGAACCTTTCTGGAACCGTAAATTGAGGTAGTGACGAAGGTCCTTATCAACAATGCCTCCTGTCAAGAAAAAGACAAATGAAAGCATGATTTTAAAATATATTGCTTTGACAGAAGCAATGAATCACTTGTAAAGTCTCAGTGGCTCATTTTCCTTCACATTTCTGTCACAATGGATAACAGAAGCAAAAAGAGCTTTCTGGTTAAGGCACGCAGCTAGTATAATATTATTTACGATTGATAATTGTAAAGGTTAAAAGCAGTTAATGACAACTAACTTGACAAATCCATAGAGTTCAGAAAATGTACATAGGATTATAGACAGATTTGTCAACTTTTTTACTGCATAAAACTAGAACATATGATTATTATATAACTACCTACATATATATCTAAATAATACATTATTAGGTATTATGTTCCTCACAACGTTGTACCAATTTCCTACCTGCTTATTAAATAAAAAAATCTTCATTCAAAATGTCTCTGTAATGTTCTATGTTTTCAGTCCAAGTGTAACCGGAATAAAATGCAGCTGTACTTAATGGTCATATAAATATGATGCAATTTTTGTGTTATTTACTTCTAATAGCACTCACATCTGAAAAAGATACTATAGCAAATGAGGGTACATATTTTATTCCCACCACTGAAAAGTCATTACTAATAAAACATCTAAGCACAACACTGTAAATGTGGAAAAAATTGAGTTAAAATCCCTGTATTTGCCACTTCTACTATAACTTTCAGACGAAACAACTTGAAGGATTGTTTAGCCACTGACTGGTGTATCATGTTCCACTATTAAAGGCATACCTATAAATCTAATCCAACATGATTAATAAGCATTTCCCGACACAGTTCCTCTCCATTTCTTTTAACCTTGAGTATGGATCATTATTATAATAATGGGAAAAAAAAGTCTATAAATAACTCTATTTTTTCCTTCTCTGAAATTCTGACATAGGAAAAATATAGAAAATCATTACCACACTGAGTTCTGACATAAATTCCCAAGATGAAAAACTGCAAGAAGATAGATCCCTAACTTGTTGCTTCACACATTCAACCTTAAAATATTTTTTAAATTGCATTTGCTATTGAACCCTCTGCTACAAGCCTTATTGGCCTATAAAGATTTTCCTGTAGGAAAGAACAAACAGCATTCCTACCTAATTATATGAAAGTCACTTCAGAGCACAAATGGCTACAAATTAAAATATGTTTCTCCTTACAGCTATTCTTATTTATCTGCCAATTAGAAGTCTATAATCTTATTATTGCTACTCTTTATCAATAACTTCAAAACCTTTTGTTCCTTCAAACTATAAAAAGCTTATAAATAATTTCTTTCCTCTTTAGCTAAAAGCAAAAAAAACAGCAGACTTTCATAATCAAAAGAAGAAAATAAAAAAACCCCAACACATAACAGACACAAAGAAGTACCTGTGTGCCTAATTCCCAGGTGCTGAGAACTTCCATACAGATCTATCTTCTTCTAGGATCCCAGCTGAGCCACTTAAGTCTATTCCTTTGGTACTACTAACCCTATTTCTAGCAACAGGCTCTGTTTGCAGACCAGACCATCCTTATTCCTGCTAACTGCTTATGAGATTTCAGAGGAGGCGAGGATTAGAGGAAGCTGTAGAGAAACACTCTGCTCCTAATCAGAATCAGCTGTCCTTTCTGACTGGCTGCAGAGAGTAAAGGTTCTGCAGCTCTTGTTCTTCTTGCTCTAATATACAGAACATGCCCAGTGATGCAGATGCGTTCTGGCAGCCTGAGAAAATGCCAGCTCGGGAACAACAGCTGTAGCCTGCCCACTGACATAAACTTGAATCACTCAACTTACGACATAAGTAAGTTTAGGAACCTACACAGATTTCTGACCCTCAAAGTGCATTTTTTATTTACAGCCTTTTGCTTCAAACACAGCTATTCACTTCATCATGTGTTAATGAAAGAACTACAACCTCCTAAGCACTTAATAAAAAGAGTCACCTGACATTTTTGGCAAATTGCATACTCCAAACGAGTATAAAAACATATACGTACAAGAGGAGGCACCTACAGCCTTGTATTTGTTACATACAGATTCAAAAGCAATAGTTTGTAACAGAAATAAAATCTGTACATGGTGCAGAGGAAAAAACCCACCTTCCAAGAACAAGGGAAACACATGAACTTTTTCTCAATATCTGAGTATATACTGTAACATTAGCGAAGTCTATTCTAAAGAGCAGTCAGATGAATTACAGACAGCACATGTACTGCCTGTACATGTTGACTAATTTCCTTCTTCAAAAGTCATTCTATTTTCTAACTGACACTTTTAAATTCTTTGGGCATAAACTATGAACAATGAATTTTACATCCTGGAAAGTGTAAAAAATAAAATAGTTCAAGAGTCCTGAAGAGCTAAAAAGTTTTGCTGCTTTACCTAATGCTTCTCAAAAGAATACCTGACTCCAGATTGCTTTACAGGTATTTGTAATAACTGACCTTCTGAGCAGCCTGATCCTTTTAAAGTACAAGCAGAACAAAATGGTGAGTGCGCTAGCAGGGGGCCGTAAGACTTTTGCAAGAAACTATAGTGATCTGTGAGCATGTAAAACAGCCTTGATTTACCAGCAGTGAATTAGATCTTGTGTTACAGACTATATAAATCAATAATAACACGAGTAATAATAATAACAAGACTGTCCTCCAAAAGGCTGAAATAAGAAAAAGAAAATATAATTTTATTTACTCTGGAGGGAAAAAGAAACTTAGTGACATTGTCAATATCTTCATAGAAAGAGACGCAATCAGAGAGAAATTGTTTTTACAGGCAGTAACAATACTCAGATACTTAGTGGTCCCATCCAACCCAGACAGACACATGTCCATACCCAAGACTGACTTGGTTTCTATAAAATTCAACTTTCCATTATTTTCTCTTTTTTCAGTACAGTGAAAACCACTGAAATGTTGAAAAATTCCTGATACCAACCTGACACCCTATTTTCTCTTATTCCCAGCCAGCCCACAGTGGAGGACCTCAGAAGGATGTGAGGGGCCACCAGTGCCTGTCACATGGGACACTAACCCCACTGCAGCTGCACCATGGCTCACAAGGAGGGGCTCAGGGAGAAGGAGCTCACAAAGGCCATGTCCTGCTCATCGTGTGTGTCAGGGTTATTACACATCACCAGCTTTATAAATCCAACCCAGCAACCATAATTAAAAATGTTCTTTGGCCGCTGCCACAGGAGGAGGCTGACAACTGCCCGGCGGAGCATGCACTGGCTTGCAGCCATGCAGGGCTTTTTTTTTTTTTTCCTTTTTCCTGGCTTGAGGCCTATACTCTGTTTCAGTTTCATTTCACTCCAATGAATCCTATTGCTGTGCTAGCTGGGAAATACAGGACGTGAATTAAATACTTCCAGTAATGATCTCTTGCATAATGTATGTCTGGTTAAGGTACAGCGACCAATCAAGATGGCAAATCCATAACCACGACTGAATTTGATTCGAGACTATAAAATTAGATACACTTGGTTGAACTAAAAAATGCTCTGTTTGCATGTTTTACTTATAAATTTAATTATCAAAGTATATCTTTTTGCAGTGTTTTTAATATATTTCTGTCAAGTTTCCTTCCCTTCTCAAAATCTAGAAGCAAAGCCCGATCAGAAAAGAAATGCAATAAAGACCACACTCACACAAAAGCATATTGAATAGTTTGTAGCTCACTAAAAGATTCAAAACTGAAGAAGATAATTGCCATTTCCAAGACAATGACAGAGATAAAGGTTTATAATTTTCTATACCCCTAAATATTCTGTTTTTTTTTAACTTCCCATGTGGTAACACACTGATCTTGGAGCTGTAGTCTACTCTTGTAATTTTATTTTTCAGTGAAGGACTAGTAAACAAGATCATCCCTCTTGTTCCCACAAAGTTAGCTCTACACGATTTATTTCTTACCCTTAACACAGTTTTCATGGTTATAACTCCTCGACAAACATTTTTGAGTATTCACCCATTAGTATTTTCTCATCTTGTATCATAACTTTTCAGTGAATTGACGGCCCAAAACCTAGTAAGGTACATTATTGGTTTTTTAACAGTATAATCAATTGCATCTCAGCCAAGAATAATTTGCCTTAGATATTTTACTTGCCAGGGAAAAAATTTAACAGATTTCATTTTCCCTGGATTCTATAAATACTCCTGGTTAGAAATATCTATGAGAAAGCAAGATTCTTACATCTAGATGTGCATCTGCACATGACCTGTGTCTGAGGAAAATAAAGGAAATATCTTAGGATCTGTACCCTGTGAAAGCAAACAAGCTCATAAACTTTTTGTATAAATTACCTCCCCTCTTTTACTGCCCTACTTGCATCAATCTGTGCCTCCCCTTGTTTTCAACAAGCTCCCACTTCTGACTGTAAATATAAGACATATTTGGCAAAGTCAAATGCCTTGGCTGAACAGGATTTCACCAGCTTCAGTAGGACTATTCTACTGGAGAGTCTCACCCCAAATATTTACTCAGGTGCTACCTGGAGCTTTATAGGAATACTATGGTATACCTCCATGGACATCTGAAAACGTCTCAAGTTTCTTCTGCATCTCTTCAGTAGAAGACATGCAGTTTGGTACATGCCAGACCAACTTATCTTTCATCATTCACAGATGATCTAACTGACCTTTCAATCAGTGGCCTAAATGACAGCCTGAATTCTTTGAACCAGATATCAGGAATATCAGATTTGTTATTTCTCTTCTCTACTGATGAGATAAAAAAATCTCTTGCCCATGAAATGGGCTGCAAGAATTGTTTTTTGTGACTCTTCCTGGGATATATCAAGACAATCATAGCCATCATAAAAAAAAGCTCGGCACAGGGTTTAATTACTCATTTCTGAATATTTTTAAATGGTCCAGTAAGAATTCAGAATACCTGAAATTATCATATACAACTCCTCTAAGTCATCCCCATCAGCTCAGTGACACCATGCTCACTTACCTATAAAAACCTCAACGATTTTTTCATTCTGGCATATACGACCTAACCTGAGGTGACCTATATTTCCCCTCCTCCACTCCTGTTCTCCAGACCCACACAGCTATAGACAAGGATCAGCAATGCAAGCTTAAAAAGCATGAGGGACTGGCACTACCCAACTGCGAGAGAGCCCATGTCAGCTGGGGTTCCAAAACACTCCAGCCAACACACACTTCCCACTGTGAGCTCCCTAAAGTAATTGAAAAGACTTTAAACATAAAAACAAAAAAAAAATTAACTGCCACATCCCCTCTTCTCTCAAAGTTTCTTTCCTTAGATGGTCCTCTTAGAAGAACAACGTTGCCCTCTCCTGCTTCAGCCAACACATGGACCATAACAAAGTTTGTAAAAAAAAGAGGTAAAGTATGTCCACCAGAGATTTTTTTTCCATGAGCCCAGTGATATTTTATTGTAATAAACTTCAAAAAAATATCCTTAAGAAAGCACTCATTAAAGAGTAATTGGTAATTGCCATTGTTCATGTGAATTGCTAGTGTTTGTAGTACAAACAATACTTTTTAAACCAATGAAGTCTTAGTACTTGATTAATAAAGATGTCATGCATTTAACATTTCAAAACCAGTATGAGATGGTTTGCTTTAATAGTTTCTTTAACTGGCAAGAACAACCAAAAAGAAAAAAAAGCTTTTAAAAGAGAAGATGAAAATTCCAAGTAATATCAAAACTCTCAGCTGGTTTTTATAAGGATTCTTTATTAAAATACAGCCTGCAGCTAAGCCTGTTATTTAAGGGAAATTATTCCCAGCAAACCTATCTTGTTCTTGGAGTAGTATAAAGATGAATGTTGGCATTTCATTAATCATTTTATATTGGGCATATTCAACCCTGGAAGTTCCTTCAGGTTTCCATGTTACAGGATAAATTACGTAGGGATAGTACTATACATAGACTATAGACTGTATTAAGAAAACCAACAAAATCTAGCCAAACAAATAATTTTCTCCATGATGAGCATTCATATTTGGATGTATGACTCTGTACAAAGACATAATTCCCTAATCTCTGTGGGTGATGTATTTCACCTGCTCACCTCAGACCAGGAGACAGACTGAGGTTTGCATACTCTCTGATCTTCACAGTGGAGAAAGTTTCCACTTTCTCTGTTGATGGGAATGGAGGAATTCTCACTGCCTCAAGACAACCTGGGTTCAGTTCACTGCTGTGTTACATCTGCCCTTGTGGTACCTTCTCCTGGGGCAGTTCTGAGTAAGGACTAGATCAACAGAACACCCTGCAGCAGCAGCAAGATGAGACCAGCAGCACTGGGAATAGACTGATCATTGGAATACTGTGAAAGTATATCATGCCCTGGATTTATTTTCTTAGGTTTGTGGCTAACCTTATGCCTCTGAAGTATGAGACCCAAGTGTGAACTGTGCCAGAAGCAAAATGTGGTTTGTTATGATACAAGGAGGCTGTGTCAGCAGGAGACTCAGCTGAGCCAAGCACATCTGCATTTTGCACCTTATCACAGATTACTGAACATCAGCTCTTACTACACCAGTAGATCTCCAGTCCTCATGCCTACAGAACCAGTATACCATTGTGAAGCCAGTTGCTGGTAGCATGCAGTGCTGACTTTGAGACAGGCATTCCCAAGTTAACCTCAGAAAACTGCCATTTCACTGGTAAAACCATTTTGTAGTGTTGCTATTTAGAGGTACTTTGTTCTGCTCTCTTCAGTTAATTGATCACTGAGCACAGCTCTGGACTGGAGTTTCTGGGAAATACCATGATTTAACTGGCTCGTAAAAAAAAAAAAAAAAAAAAAAAAAAGTCAAGCTGTACTTCTTGTAACAGAAAGGACAGTTCGGGGCACTTTGCTTTCAGAACATTTATGTTGTATTTGGTGTTAGTAGGTGCATACAAAGGAAAAGTGGTGCTCGAATACTGCTGCTGCTTCTCTACAAAGGCTGTCTGGAAATGAAATGCCTTTTACTCTAGTTTTGAAATTCACTAAAGGTAATGAGGAAACAGCTGTTTGTAGGTGTCTCCAGTATATCATTAATTTGACTGATAATTTACACATACACATTAATGATTTCTAATGAGATATTTTTAAGACTGTAATTGTTCTTACAAGACTCACTACAAGGTAAATAATCACCTTTAAAGATGTTTTTGACAACCACTAAATTGTAAGGGATTATACATTTACTTGGGCAGTCATATCGAGCTCAGCAATATCTGCAAGGGCAGACTTCTCCTCTTGAAATTTGAACATGTTTACAGAAGTATTACTTCAAATACTACCTGGCATTCAGATGCTCCCACTCATAGAAATCTCCTCATATTTGCACAAAGGCTACCACAACAAACCTTGAAATTTGTTAAGACCAATGTTTGTTATGTGACCTAACTCCCAGATATAACTCCAAAGAAAATGATAGAAAGGTCCCAACTGACTTCAACAAGAACAGTTGCCAAAGGGAAGTTAAACATGTTATTGGTATTCTTCTGAAGACAAAATCTTTATGAAAATTGATGGCACATAAAGCTAAAACACCTTAGAATAAGCTTAACCAAAGATTGACTGTAGCATCCTAAAAATATTTGAACAGAACTAATAAAGCTGGTTTTAGCTTCAGAACAACATTTATATTGTCATTTGGGCTGGATATATTGTCAGGAAGCTGTTTTGAATGCTAGGAAAATTAGCCACAAATATTCAATACAAATCAACCAAGGTGAGAAACAATGTCATAAAGATGTAAGAATTGTATTTTTTTAATGAAACTATATATGCTGGTTTTGGCTGGGATAGAGTTAATCTTCTTTGTAGTAGCTAGTATGGGGCTATGTTTTGCGTTTGTGCTGGAAACGGTGTTGATAATGCAGGGACGTTTTAGTTATTTCTGAGCAGTGCCTATGCAGAGTCAAGGCCTCTTCTGCTTCTCACACCACCCCACCAGCGAGTAGGCTGGGGGGTGCACAAGAAACTGGAAGGGGACACAACTGGGACAGCTGATCCCAGCTGACCAAAGGGATACTCCATACCGTATGGCATCATACTCAGCATATAAAGCTGGGGAAAGAAGAAGGAAAGGGGGGGACGTTTGGAGTGATAGTTTTTGTCTTCCTAAGTTACCATTATGCGTGGTTGAACCCGGCTTTCCTGGAGATGGCTGAATACCTGCCGGCCAATGAGTAGTAGTGAATGAATTCCTTGTTTTGCTTTGCTTGTGTACACAGCTTTTGCTTTACCTATCAAACTGCCTTTATCTCAGCCCATGAGTTTTTCCACTTTTACTCTTCCAATTCTCTCCCCCATTACACTGGGGGGGAGTGAGCAAGCGGCTGTGTGGGGCTTTTGCTAGCTGGGGTTAAACCATGACACTATAGCAGAATACTTTTCGTGTACACACTTGGAAAAAAAAAACATGCTTCTCTCTGTGTCCTGCTTACTGACATGCTCATTAGAAAAAACACACAAATTGACTTCTCTGGAAAAGCTCAAATGAGGCATTAATCCCTGATACACAGTAATGGTGATAATGTGGGCTCCTTCATTCTAGCTGGGTACAAATTGTGCCTCATTCCATCAGCTTAATTCTCTGTGATGTAAGGGTGAGCAACCTGACACTGAAACTCTCAATGTCTCTTGGGGTCATTTGGTGGAACAGCAATTTTAACTCCCAAAACATCTCCAAGAGGGGTATGCTCAGACAGTATTCCTCAGGAACCTACTGCATACATCTTACTTGTACCCAAAGCCACCTCTGTTCTCAACATACAGAGCCTCTGCAGTCCCCTCTGGGCTCCCCTCCAGGCTCCCTGCTCTGTGCAGACAGCTACATAGATAGATAGGTCTTCAAGAAGAATCTGTTGCAAGTTTTATTATTCACACAAAGGTAGATCTTACAAGAATATGTTCAAAATTGTCTTACTGTGGACAAATACTCTATCCTTGTTTTGCAATGGGTAAAACAACCCCCTCCTAAAAGTGGACAGCAATTGTTCCTCACCTTTAATGGAAAAGTTATTGTTCTGTTTAATACGCCTTTTTTTCTATGAATACAGCAATATGACTGTTCATCTACCAGGGACACAAATGTTCTTTTTCTCTAATACTCTTTTAGTTTTATCTTCTTTGTGGAAGACAACTGTGATGGATGTTTGAGGTTTCACAAGTATTTGAATAGAATATGAAAGACTGGATTGGAATAGCGGCATAGTTTTACCAGACTTGAATTATTTGAAAGTATTCTACTTAAATCATGGCTGCAAAATTTTAATTGCCTGAGATAGAGACTTATTTTCCTTACTTCTGGAAATAATATTGCTATATTAATAGGCTGTGAATTGTGTGCTGACATTTTGTAAAAAGAGAAAGATTAATCTGGGTAAAAAAATCCCAGTAACACACAATTTATGAGAGAAGAGGCTACCATTGTATGAGTTCTAATAATAGTTACAAAATATGATTTAGGTTGGTAGCTGAATCATGGGAGACCAGTTTTTTAAAGTCTTTACAGCATTTCAGTCTGAACCCATAATGTACCATGAAAAATCACTACCATAATACATTACTTTCTGGCTTTCTAATAGCTTGTTGTATAAATAGGAGAGCACAATTTTGCAGACTTTATACTTGTGAAACTTATCAAGTGCAAACTCAACTTGCAATAGATAAACTGAACTTTGAAAGAAGAGGAGTTCACAAAGTTATTGCTAATCTCTGCGATTCAACTGCCTACATGTTATCAAATACATATCCTTCACCCAAAACACTAGGTGTTCCTGAATTAAGTTTCATGGCATTCACATCAAGTCAAAGCAAGAGTAAAATGCTAAGAAAAAAAAAAAATGGGAGGTGCTCTATGCTATTTTTCAGCAATGGGAAACTAAGACAACAAAAAGCATGGAAATAAGCCTGAGGTCGAGAAGGTGTCCTCCAGCTGTTTACACAACACAGAACTCAGAATCCCTAACTGACAAGGTCTCCTCTTTCATTTCAGTGTGATGACTTTCAGCTTGAAGCCCACAGTGATACCATCTTCCAGCTATCACACAAGTTAACCAGAGCTGTGCCGAGTCAGTAATCAAAGAGAAAATTTCTCAGTATATATAACTAAAATGGAAGTCATGCTGGAAATTGAGCAAGTGATGTTCTTCTTTCCAAGCCAGGAGTGGCTGAGTGACTCAGCATGTTGAGGCCACAAGACCAGGTGATGCACAATTTAGTCCTTGCAGGATAGTGTTGAAGCGGTGATTCAAAATTCACATGCTACATGCTAAGGAAACGGCATTTCAGTCAAGAAGGAAGAGCAACGAACTCTGCGAAGTGTTTGCAATTCTCTGAAACGAAAATTGCAATACTAATTGAACAGGTCATTATTAGAAACACAGAATCATTAAGGTTGGAAAAGACCTCAAGGATCATCAAGTCCAACCCAACACCACCTAACTCACTAAACCATGTCCCTAAGCACCACATCTACAGGTTTCTTGAACACCTCCAGGGATGGTGACTCCACCACCTCCCTGGGTAGCCTGTTCCTATGCCTGACAACTCTTTCAGTGAAGAAATTTTTCCTAATATCCAGCCTAAACCTTCCCTGGTGTCACTTGAGGCCATTTCCTCTTGTCCTATCACTTGTTACTTTAGAGAAGAGGCCAGCACCCATCTCACTACACCCTCCTTTCAGGTAGTTGTACAGAGTGATGAGGTCTCCCCTCAGCCTCCTCTTCTCTAGACTAAACAACCCCAGCTCCCTCAGCCGCTCCTCACAAGACCTGTGCTCCAGATCCTTCACCAGCTTCATTGCCCTTCTCTGGACCTGCTCCAGCACCTCAATGTCCTTCTTGTGGTGAGGGGCCCAAAACTAAACACAGGATTCAAGGTGTGGTCCCACCAGTGGTGAGTACAGGGGCACAATCCCTTCCCTAGTCCTGATGGCCACACTATTGCTGATGCAGGCCAGGATGCTGCTGGCCTTCTTGGCCACCTGGGCACACTGCTGGCTCATGTTCAGCCGGCTGTCGACTGACACCCCTAGGTCCCTCTCTGCTGGGCAGCTTTCCAGCCACTTACCCCCAAGCCTGTAGCGTTGCAGGGGGTTGTTGTGACCAAAGTGCAGGACCCCGCACTTGGCTTTATTGAACTTCATACAATTGGCCTCAACCCATCGGTTCAGCCTGTCCAGATAGGCTTATAAACAAGTCAAGAGATAACTAATAGACTAGCAGTGACATAAATATTTACAGCTTTGTAAAGAGACTGTACTGCTAATCCCCTAAGAAGTGTAGCAGATACATTCCTAAGACTACATATTATACAGGTTTTCATTTTGCACTGGCTTGGGAATTAGAGCCTTTCACTAAGTAGTGGCTTTCTTTCCCTGTCTGGTGGGTCCATTCTCTCTAAGGCATTCAGGATGGTTAAATATTACATATGTAATTACTAACAGAAAAAAAAAACCCAAACAAAAAACCCAAAAAACCCCCCCAAAATAAAAAAAAAACCCCTCTGATAAAAAGTATATTAAAAGTTGGAAATAGTACACAATTTAACTATAAAACTAATTTTTTAAAAAGCTAGATATAGCTAGAAAAAAATCTATAACCAAATAAGCATTTATTCTTTAAAATGACTACATAACAAGGCATAAGTATTCCTATTTTCTTTCCTGAAGACATCTAAAACCTCATCATTCTTTGTTTGTGCAGTCTTATAAAGCAACTAATAATTATACAAGAAAAATTAATACTAATAATTGAAAGATTGATGAACAGATTTTACTTTGGTAAAGAAAAGTGAGGGTGCAAATAAACCTAGGCATTTGCTTGGTTTTGATGTAAGGTTGAAAAAAGTACTAATTTGTCAGTGAAGTCTCTTTTATCATGACAAACATTAGCTATTGCAGCACAACAGCATGACAGATAGTACCTGTTACCTTAATATAAAACACATTCAAAGTATTTTCTTGTATGATCCATCGCACTAGGCAAGCTTCAAAGATGTACAGTAAAAGTACAATCAAAGCAGTGTAAATTTTGGTAAAAGATTGATTCATACTTCAACATGAACAATTAAAAGGAAGTTGTTGAGGCCCTGATAGCACTGTGCAGCACCATGCATTTGGTTTGCTACAGAGTGTCTCTAGAACTTTGACTTTTTGCTTTAATTATGCATTAATTAAATCTAGCATATTTATCATAAAATCACTCAGCTACAGGTACCAGAACATTTCAGATGAGAGGAACTATTGCTCTCGGTCAAGCTCTGGGCCATTATGCTTAGTAGTTTGTCTCTGGCAAGCATTTTGCCAAGGGGTGCTCTGGCTGCTGCAAGGAGGCAGGGTAGACATCCTCTCTAATTCTGCCTCTGAATCACTCTCACTTAGGGTACAATTCCTACAGACCCTCTATTTCCCACACACAAAAAGGAAACTCCTACTTCAGAGAGAAGCTAGCAGGATAAAATTCAAGCAAACAAATAAGTAAACACTAAAAACAACAGAGACATTTGTAGATGACCAAGCAATTTCCATGCACTTACTGCTGGCGGTGCTTTCTATGCAGTGACAATACTGTTCTTCCTTTCTCAGCACGGACACAGACTGCATCAACTCATGTCTCTGTATCAGCCAACAATAGCAGATCCCCAGCACGCAAAGACAAGGTAGTTTCAAATTAGCTCATTTTCAAAAAACTACAAATATTGAGTTTTTAAGTTTAAAAAAAATGAAAATCTTTGGAATGTCACTCCATAAGCACTTCCAAATTACTGTATGTTGCTACGCCCAGTCAATAAAGCAATGTCTTTAGGCTATCAAAGGTACCTTTTGTGCAGTATGGTACTTCAGTATAAAAGGCAGCACTTGGTTCTGGAGCACTGAACCAGCTGCTCAGTGCATGAAGAAGCTGTTGTATTCTGGGACAGTCTCAGTTGGTTAGCTGAGTCCCCTCATGTTGATTTAATTAGCACTGTTGAAAAATGTAAATGACAGAAAGAGATACTGTGCATTGTGTAAAATTACACTGTGCAAAATATGTGTGCTTACATAATATGTTTCAACAAAGAAATAAAATGCTCCTGTTCCCAGGAGCTTCAGGCGGGCAGATGGTGGGCACTCCAGCAAGATCATGCACTTCGCCTGCAGAGGAGTGATGCCCTCAACCTCTGGGGAAGAGGCTTCTGCTGTGCTTCTGTAATACCCCAGATTGCTGATCCACAGAACAAAACAGAGGGTTACAGCTGGACTAAAATTGCTCACTCTGCATCCCCAGAAGCAGGAAGGTGTCACAACAGGGGACAAAAATGAGATGACAGAGTTCTAGGTTCACTTTTTTACCCTTCAGGCACATTGACCCTGTAGCTATGATCTGCTGAAATCAATACAGTCTGGAGTTCAGAAGGATGCTTTGTTGTTTCATACAGAATTTATTACATTTTCACAGTTGTTACTTAATTAAAAGAGAAAACTAGTGGGCTAAAATCATGGGACAATAAAGAATTTGGCAAGCCACTGAGGTGTGGATTAATAGGTACACATTCCCAGCTTTACCTGTGCATGTTAAGGTCAGTATCAGTGTGCACATGGCACAAAGACATTAAAAGTGCCTCAGATACAAATATTGTCAAGGAAGATATGTCTGTAATTTCACCTGCCTTTCTCTGGTGAGGTTCTGATGCACACCTCATAAAATATTAGATCTGTACTTTCCCAACGCCTTTTCCTTCTTGTAGTGCTACAGACCCAATATATTATAAGTAAGCTTTACACCATACAAGAAATGCTAGCAGTGAATTTGCTGTGTTGTTTTTTTTTTTTATATAGCTTGACAGTATTAAACTAGCATGCAGAGATAATGAAGAGATTTATGTTTTTAAATCAGGAAGCTAGTAAAAATTTTCTCTTTCTAGAAGACTGCAATAAAAAAGGAAATTAAAAGAATAAAGGGCAAAATTCTTGGATCCTTATGCTGCTACGGTAAAGATCTTCTGTTCATCTCATGGATTCTCTTCTACACACATAAAGACTGAAAGGAAACAGAAGAACTTCAGCAGTTGGCTTTAATTATTTTACTTATATCCCTTTCAAAACACTGCTGTGAGGCCTCCCGGGACACATACTGGTGGACTTGGGCCTCACAGGCAGAACAACGCTAGTGCGCAAGCTGGATTGCTTAATCGTCCTATACTAACGAGCTCAAATAATAGAATAATAGAAGACCTGAAAGACTGCATTGGACTTACTCTATCTGAAGTTCTCGGAAACTGCATGGATATCTGAAAAGATGATGTGGCTTGGGGATCAATATTAATAGACAGCATGCCCTACCTATTGACATTTCATATATTAGCAGTTCTGATAAGGAGTTAGTTATGCTTTGGCCTGAAACATGTTGGACATATTAATACATGAAGAATCCTGCACAAAGATTTGCACTGATGCTCGTATTAATTACCTCAGTGAGCTAGGCTGAGTAATTTAAATCTTTGAGACTTCAGTTCACAAAAATCCAATTCATTGCTTAAGGGCATGAAATGTATAACGAGATCCTGTCTAGAACTGCTTTTTTTTCTTCCTTTTGCTCTTTAACCTTCCTCTACTTCTCAATATCTTTGCTTTTACCTTGATTTCCAGTTTCCTTTTAGCCTTTCCTTCTACAGTTTTTCTTCCCCAGATGCACTCTCATCTTGCCTTTCCCATGCCTCCTCTCTTTTTTTGATGCTCTCAATACCTGTGTGCTTTCTAGTGTGACAGATCAAGTCTGCCATGAGGTGGTGAGTGCTGGCATGAGCACCAGCCATGCCAGTCACCCTGAGTCCACCCCAGAGGAAGCGATCTCCGAAGGGCCCAAAGCTCCTGGTGTCCCAAACAAGCAAGCATGTGCAACTATTAGGCAGGTCTTTATATATCTGCATGAATCTAATGCATCTATGTCCTTATACCTGCTTCATGCAATAGATGTCAGAGCTAAGGAAGTACCTTATGAAAAAGGAAAGATCTATACGTGTCTATATCAGTACAGTACAAGCCAACCAGCCTAAACACTTTCAGACTCTATAATACCAAGGGAAAAAAATTGTCCTTGCAATTAAACATCATGAACAAAATATCACCTAGAGCCCCTGCTAGTGAACAATATTATTTGCAGAAATATCTAAAGCAAGTTGAAAAGTGTTAGCATGCCCGCCCATTTAATTCAGATTCAGTACTAGCTTTCTGTATCAAAATAGTGAACTCCTGAGAGGGAATATTTAGAGCTGATGAACGCTCTTGTTTTAACTGAGAAGGTGAGGGAAGTGCAAATCATGTTTGCCCCAGCAAAAAACCCCGAAACATTTCAAGAAGTTTCTAAATGTGTAATGTTGGATGAAGCTTGGAGCAAATAATCAGAAAGACTGGCTGGCTGTTTCAAGACAGACTTCAGTTGAAGCTATGATCTTATTCATGAGGTGAATTCAGAAGTATTCCACAAAGGCCTCTGATTTTTGGTGTTTTAATTAAACAATTGGAGGAGAGATATTTCAAAGAAAATTGAGTAGAGCAGTCTCTCCTGTAGTGCAGTCTGCGGGCATCTTTCTAATCAACAAAAGACCAAAGACAGAGGGGAAAAAAGGATCTGTTTTTTTGTTCTTAGGGAACACAGAAAAGATGTACTAATTCACTAGCTGTCAAGGAAGAGCTGGCAGATGCCCAAATTCAGAAAGGGAATAGTCAATGTATGGAGTTAACAGCTTATTTGGTCAGAGATATTTCAAGAATCAAGGGAACTCTGTACATCAAGGAAAACCAAGAGGCAAGCTAACATCTGAGGATGCTGCCAGCACTGTAGTATCTCCTAAAAATTTTCCAGTAATACTGCATGGTTTTGTGACTGGTTAAAGAGAGGACATATCTATATTAGCAAATAGTGCGGTGCACTGGCAGCACACTGGTAGAGTGACTGATGGAGGACCTAACATCCAAACCATACATGCTTTAGGGGTGTTACTCAGTATTTGTTCTAGTCTAATACCATGAACTCCGTGACCACTCATAGATGGTCACTTCCAGGGTTATCTTCACCCAAAATGAAACCAGTCCACATCCTGTGAGACTGATTTCAGGATTGTTTTGGGTCAGGACCACCACCACGTGGTCGCGACCCCCAACCCCCCTCCCCCTTCCCTCCCGGTAAGATGGGAAAGGGTAGAAAAAAAAAGAAAGGAACCTCGTGAGTTGAGATAACAACAGATTTTTAATAACAACACACAAGGAAAACAAAAGAAAAGAGAATATAACAATAAAACAAGGTATAGAATACAATGGAAACACTGATACAATGAATATCTCACCACCGGGAGCTTCACAAAACCAACCGGCCCGGCCCCCCAAAAACCCGGGCATGAGGTCAGCATGGTATCGAATATCTCTTTGGCTATACCCACCTCCCAGCTTCTGTGAGGAATTAACCCTATCCCAGCTGGACCCAGGACAAGGATGAACTAAAATACGGCAAAGTAGGGACCATCAGGGTATCTACTTCCAAAGACCATTCCTGATCTGAACTGAAATGCTAATGCATATGCACACACATTCGCCTTCCTGCTTATTGCCACCGGTACACTGAACTCTGAAGAAAAACTTTGCAATGACCATAGATTTCACCTCCTGTGAGGTGTGTGTTTACATATTTCACTAAGTGTTTAGATGAAAACAGTGACTAAAGTAGGTTGTGATTATATTGAAAACATTTTCAGTAACAGTTCAGAGGAATTTATATTACAATCACTACACAAATTTGATTAATTTGTGAGGAGAATAAATCACTATCTATTAATAAATTAGAATTGTTCTAGTAATATTATAAAATTAAAATTAATTTCTCAATGTAAGTATGTTTCTCTTGTTGTTAAAAAATATTTCTTTTCAATGTATACTATGCCTATTGTTTTGCTTCTGTTCTACAAGCAACACATAAATGTTATCTGTTGCCCTAATAAGTACCTGAAGAGATACTTAATACTACCGATACTTTCAGTTTTATTATTGTCATTATTATTATTCATTCATATACTAATTTGTGCCCAAAACAGAATGCCACAAGGGAAAAAAAGAATATTTTGGGATAGCATCCAACTACTACACCACAAACAAGAAAAATGTTTCTGAAAAGTACTGGATATTATAAATAATTTATTCAGTTTTAGACTCAAAGTAGCCAGGCTGCCAAAGGCTACTGAAACAATGATTGCGTTAGAAAAATGTCACTGAGCAATTTATATGTCTGTAAAGATGGAACTGAGCATGAGACAGACTTAGTATTACTTTTTTTTTAAAATTTATTTTATGTTTTGAGGCAAATTGCATTTTCCGAATTTCTGCATCAGAAATTTGGGGAATTTACAAGCATTGCACAAAGTCAGATTCATCATTTGATGGCTGCAGATTTGGAAAGACCAAAAACTGCTCTAAAGATGGGCAAAGGCATGCAGTTATACTTTAATATTACACATACTAGTGCTTGAGTTTCAGGATCAGAAAAAAACATGAGATCATTTAGTCTGACTTCCCCACACTGCAGGACACGCTGTTTCAGCCAGTGACCACTGTATTAAGCCTTTTATTTATGTTTGTCACGGCACTTTCCAGAAAGGTCTAGAGATGGGGACTCGCCCCTTTCTTTGGAAGTTTACTCAGCCTTACTCTTAAACTTTCACACCTTAATTTTGATTTTAACGTCTCTGACCTCAGTTTCCAGTCCTTGGCTACAGTACTCTCTTTCCCTGCAACAATGAAATACCTGGAATAGCTCCATGAAAAAAGAAATGCATACATTGTGAATGAAACCACTTTTTTTTGTTTTTTTTCTTTCTTTTTTTTTCCATGTTATTGTTGACCTGAACAAACCAAGGGACTGAATTTCTCTGTTTTTACATCTCTTGGATGTTTCTTCCCTGCAGCTAATTTCTAATTTGTCTACATGACATCTACGGAAAAGAGAGCAGAGCTGCACACAGACTCCCTACTGACTCACCAAGAGCCACAGAGCACCTGTGGCTACAGCACCACAACTGAAATCGCCGGGAGTTTAATGCCTCTTTACAAGAAACAACTTTCAGCTCTTCTGAAAAGTCCCTTATTTTTTTCACACTGCCTATAGAACACTGTATATTTAAGCATATTTCAGTATCAGAACAAGAAAGTTTTGAATGGTTATGCACTTTCAACCGGCACTTGCAGGACTCAGAAAAACAGAAGACGCAAGACAACTATTTAGGGAAGTGAAAATGTTGAACATTTACAAAGCAACATAGAAAATAATTTATTGACAGCATCAATCACACTGTTCTAAGGCACAGGTGACCACTATGAAATATGCTCTAAGGAGCTATATGAAAAGTCAAAGGTATGGGCTATGACTTCAAAGTCAGGCACTAAAATTGGAGCTGGATTTTTATATATTTTTGTTCATCTGGGTCTAGAAAACTTCAGCATTGCTACATAAAAATGAAGGAGGAAAGTCAGATAAACAGGAAAATGTTTGCAAGAACTAAGAATTAAGTCTTAAAAATTACTTCCTCTAGCAAACCTGGACTTGCACCTTTCTGCACAAATATCTCTAAATTATCTAGTTTCCATTCGCTCACGTATTTCCCTAATTTTCAGCTGCTTGGCTAAAGTTTATAGGTAGTAATATCCCTAAATGGTGAAGTTGTTTACAATGCAGAACAAACTCTGTATTTTAAAGCACAAAGATACTACAGTAGAATCACATTTCTCATTACTAGTGAAAAAGTATTTTCTTAAATCTTTTAAATCTAGGAAAATAAAACATTGCAATTTGACGAGAAAAAAAGGTGCTTTCAGACATGCCAATCACTGAGATTCCCCACCCCCTGGTTTCTTTTCCAGGAGATATTTACACAAATTTAAAATGAATACAAAACTATGATCCTAGTCCAAAAAAATTTTAAAATCCATTTAAAATCTTACTTTGTTTAAGTTGTACATGTAATGGGAAGGACAATAGAAAATCACCTCCTTTTCATTTTTAACAGTTGTGCTCATATTATTAGCCACATGTAATAACAGAGACAGATCTAAAGCCGCAGAAGACAAATATGTGACATTATACAATATTAAGTGATAAACCGTAAGCAATCATATAATTAAGGAATATCAGAATATGTATGTGCACAAGGGACAGAGTTAACATTATTCATTCAACCTTAACTGGCATTTCACTACTTCTGAAGGCTTAATTGTCTAACATTAAGAGTCCTCTTACACTCTAGGGATGTACTTCATACCACTCTTTTGCTAAGGCAAATGTTATTGTAGCCAGGTAGGTTTTTTTCCTCTGAAGCACTCGTAGACAGTTCAATAGCTGCTATGCTTATGGAAGAAAATATACTTTGCTGATGAGTAGAAAAAAAAATAACAAGAAAATTATTCTAACACAAGATACATCTTGAAATTTCCAAAATCTTTTTGGCACACCACAGAGGCCAGAAGACCACTTTGCACAGCACAGTTATATTAGATATTCTACTTAACGTGATTTTTCTAAATTATTTAATGTTCCTATCTGTTTTTCTGCAGTTTAAGTCCCTCAAAAGAGGAAGATATAGCAGTCAATGCCCACAGAATCAGACCATTGGTTATCCAGTATGATAATTCTTATTCTTGAGGCAATCCCAAGCACAAATACAGGCTCAGCGCAGAATAGCTTGAGAGCAGCCCTGAGGAGAAAGACTTGGGGGTGCTGGCTGATGAGAAGCTGAACATGAGCCGGCAGTGTGCACTTGCAGCCCAGAAAGCCAACTGTGTCCTGGGCTGCATCAAAAGAAGCATTAGTAGCAGGTCAAAGCAGGTGATTCTCCCCCTCTACTCTGATCTTGTGACACCCTACCTGCAGTACTCTGCCCAGTGCTGGGCCTCCCAACACAAGAAGGATGTTGAGCTATTGGAGCTGCTCCAGATGAGGCCATGTACTGGTCAGAGGGCTGGAGCACCTCCCATACAAGCACAGGCTGAGAGAGTTGGGGTTGTTCAGCCTGGAGAAGAGAAGGCTCTGGGGAGACCTTATAGCAGCCTTCCAGTACCTGAAGGGGGCTACAGGAGAGATGGGGAGGCACTCTTTATCAGGGAGTGCAGGGACAGGACAAGGGGTAACAGTTTTAAGCTGAAAGAGGGTAGATTTAGATTAGATACAAGGAAGAAATTTTTCACTGTGAGGGTGGTGAGACACTGGAACAGGTTGCCCAGGGAGGCTGTGGATGCCCCATCCCTGGAGGTGTTCAAGGCCAGGCTGGATGAGGCTTTGAGCAACCTGGTCTAGTGGAGGGTGTCCCTGCCCATGGCAGGGGGGTTGGAACTCTATGATCTTTAAGGTCCCTTCCAATCTAAACCATTCTATGACTCTGTGAATTTTTTAATCAATTTCTTTCAGCCTACAGTAACAACAAGCCTTCTCTGCTTTTCCTAGACCATGCTCTAAATTATGGCACATGCCTATAATGATAGGTATGGTACATCACTCTCACCTTTTATATAACCAAGACATCTCTTCCAGGAATAATGGAAACTCTGGTTTCTTCCCACATCTGAAAGACTGCTGACCCGGTCAACTAAAGTGCCAGTTTTCTGAATTGCTCCTATGACATAGCAGGACATATACAATTAATGATACTCTGGGTCAGGGCAGATTTTTCCTGCAGTATGTTTTTTTTTTTCCTTGTTTGTGAGCACTGCAGTTAAAAGTTTTCATCACTCAAGGCTTTACGATATCTTTCTTCAGCATTCAGAACTACCACTGCTTTCTAAAATAATTGATTTTTCTTTGGTGTCAATAAACAGGTACAATTTGTTCTGGCTGGTATGTTAATTTTTACTTTCATATCCCAAACCAGGTACTACACAAAATGCTCTTCGCTGCAAATAATTTTCCGCATTTTAAAGAAAGGCACTTTGGCTGGTCCTTTCTTCAAGAAATATGAACTGTCATTCCCTTAGTAAAAACCTGTAAGAGAGAGAGGCTTTTTTACTTTTTAAGCCTATTTCTCAAACAGGAGTTTTTGTTTGTTTCCAGTCCTGGTATGGTTAAGAAAGGAAGTACCAAATTTCATTTCCAGCTGTTTTGTTTAAAAGCCTCAAGAAGGAAAGCAAACTGCTTATTTGCTTTAATTATTTAAAAATGTTACAGGCTCTGTTTTAAAAGCAATCTAAGTTTGGACTGTAAATGGTATTATTTATCAGTCACAGTCTTCCATTTATTACATTGTCATATATTCCTTCAAAAATTACTTTGGAAGATGCTTTTCTTGAAACAAAACATTCCTTTAAAACATATTTTCATTAAAAGACACAGAACATCAGTGAAAGCTGTAACCGGCTTCTTAAAAATAGGATTTCACATATTGTGCTGTAACTCGTGTTGGGCTTCAAAAACAATTGTTGAAATGGGGATTCCTGGAACAGAGACAGATTCATGACAGGCACCATGTCCACTGCTTGCGAATGCATTAGGGGTAGAAGAGACACGCTGAAAATCAGTGGAACTTCCCTTACCTCACAGTAGTACAGATTACTTTTCTCTGCAAGAACAAACAGCTAAGAAGTGATAAAAGCCTATAAAAAGAGCAATATAGCTTTTTATTCTATATTAAGCCTACCTTAGGAATATTACATGCATCAGATAGCTGAAATACCCAGCAAAGTACATACACTTTTAAAATAAAACCTTGTTCTCTTTCCTTTTTATATTAGATGGTTAAAAAAACGCTTATATTTTATGTGCTGAAGGTCAATTAGAATAATGCTGTCCTCCTGTCCACAGAATGAAATCAGTTTAGGCACGCATCTCCTGGGCTGGCTAGTAAGTTCCCACTGAGGTGCTAGCTGAGAAGATCATTCACCAGCCTCTGCATTTGAAACCACCATCTGAAAGCAATTTGTAAAACCAGCACGTTTATGAAGTTGCATTCTGGACCATGCAACTGTTAAACTCACTGTGTTTGTAAATGCTAATTCTACACACACCTACAGAAAATGGGCAAGATCAAATTTCACAGATAATCTGCTGCTTTACCTCATAACCTGTGATTTGCATATGAAGACTTTTATAGCAAAATATCTCAATAGTGTTTTCACATCAGGAGGTTGCAGCCACAGTATGCTATGCTTTAACAAAAAGAAAATTATTGCTTTCTTACAGAAAGACTTTTTAAAATATTTTGATGAGTCTCAGAAAAGTATTGGGGATCCCTTGCAATAGGATTTTACCATACCTACAGAAATACAATCTTTGGGGTTTTTTTTAGGCAATCACTTTACAATCTCATAAATTCAACTGTATAAAAGCAGAGGTATTAGGCTGTTAGCACTTATCACTGGAGGTGTTCAAGAAACGTGTAGATATGGTGCTTAGGGACATGGTCTAGTGGGTTAGGTGGTGTGGGTTGACGGCTGGACTTGATGATCCTTGAGGTCTTTTTGCAACCTTAATGATTCTATGATTCTATGATTCTATTCTCATCAATTTGTTTGCTTCTCGCCATACTCTCTTCT
>WKFP01014887.1:56718-71069 GCA_011057875.1 Pterocles orientalis | reverse complement strand
GTGGGCTGGGCCTTTGGCCATCAGGTGGGGAGGGGTAATATCACTGTGTATCACATTGCATCTTTGTATATAGTATTATTTCTAATATTATTGTAGTTTAGTAATTAAATTGTCCTTATCTCAACCTACGAGTCCTCTTTGCCATTTACCTTTAATTCTCTCCCCTATCATTGGGTGGGGGCAGGGACTGTGTGAGCGGGTGTGTGTGGTTTGGCCCCAGCCAAGGGCCAACCCATCACACATATGAAGACTTTTATAGCAAAATATCTCAATAGTGTTTTCACATCAGGAGGTTGCAGCCACAGTATGCTATGCTTTAACAAAAAGAAAATTATTGCTTTCTTACAGAAAGACTTTTTAAAATATTTTGATGAGTCTCAGAAAAGTATTGGGGATCCCTTGCAATAGGATTTTACCATACCTACAGAAATACAATCTTTGGGGTTTTTTTTAGGCAATCACTTTACAATCTCATAAATTCAACTGTATAAAAGCAGAGGTATTAGGCTGTTAGCACTTATCACTGGAGGTGTTCAAGAAACGTGTAGATATGGTGCTTAGGGACATGGTCTAGTGGGTTAGGTGGTGTGGGTTGACGGCTGGACTTGATGATCCTTGAGGTCTTTTTGCAACCTTAATGATTCTATGATTCTATGATTCTATTCTCATCAATTTGTTTGCTTCTCGCCATACTCTCTTCTACCAAAGTAAGACAGCATTGTAGCTCTTACACTGCATAATCCTGCATAAAAATACTACATTTATAAAATGGTGGAATGACAGTTACATAGAAAAGGCATTATGTCACTAAATCAAATTATATTTATTCTACTCGTTACCCATTTAGTTTTGTGTCCACTTCCTATACTTCTCATCCCTCACTTCTGTGTAAATAGAAAAAAAACCAGAACTGTGATTCAGATTCCCCTCAAAACCCCTTTAGGACGGTTACAAAACTGAAAGCACATATTTTTTGACAATGACTGATCCCTGGCACCTGGCTGCTCTCCGTAGCCACAGGGCACCGCCCCAGCTATTCGCAACTCTTACAGAAGTCCTTATCCCCTTTTCTTTTTTCACTGTCATACACTACTTGCTTTCATTTTCTTTCAGCTTTTAATTTCTTAAAGGCCTCCCTGGTGTCATTTTGAATTGTCAGGGAATTAATACTACAGACATTGGAAAAGGAAAATTAAAATTGTAAACAACTCAAACCACTGAAGCTAAGGGATTCATGACACTCACAACCCCACTCATCTTCCATTCTTCACTTACTGGGCATAAATTAAAGAGTAACGTGAAACAAATATGATTCATCTTTAGCTATCTAAGAGTCAGATGTCAAGTCTGAAGTAGTCATCTGGTCTCCCT
This sequence comes from Pterocles orientalis, assembly GCA_011057875.1. Lineage (NCBI taxonomy): Eukaryota > Metazoa > Chordata > Aves > Pterocliformes > Pteroclidae > Pterocles > Pterocles orientalis. The sequence goes on along the minus strand of WKFP01014887.1, from coordinate 69,698 downwards.
CTGCAGCTAATACAGTGAGATGGGTACCATTGTCCAATACTGAAATACAAGTCTGAGAGGGGAGAAGGACGGTTTTGGACAGGCTGTTACTTTCCAATGCCAACAGAGGGGCTGAAATTCCTACGCCTAACTTTTACATGTTAAACTGAGAGGAGAGGTCCTGCCCAGTACTGCTGCAGTGCTCAGTGGAGCACAAGGAGATCAAAGCTCAATGCAGCTACAGCAGTGCAATGCTGGGCTCACGCTGCAGATCCTGCTTCCCAGGAAGGCTGATTTTCTCGGGCACAACAGGATGCTGGGACAGTGCTGTAGTACTTCCACTGCCTGAGCTAGGCTAATTGCAGCTATGCAGGGTCAGTGCAAGCTGTGTGGCTGTAGATATTCCCTTAGACAGGATAAAAGACAGGTGGGATTTGAAAGACTGATAAGGAGAAAAAGATAAAAAAGATTTTATCCTAGGCTAATGCAGGAAAACATGGCACTAGCATTTAGAAATCCAAGTGTCTTGTAAGACTGCCCATGGGAAGTTTTTGTTCTCCCACTTCCACACACTTTCTACCAATAGCCTCACCACTCCTTCCAACACACTTCCTCCCTCTTCCTCCCAACATTTTGGCATAATTCCTAATCAGACTTCATGATGGGATAGTTAGTTTCCTAGCCAAATTATCAACCAAAAAAATTGCCAAAGTATCCATCAAGGTTCATTTTAAATTAAAACGGGAAGTGATAAGCTGTTAAAGTCTTTGTTGTTTTGTATTGAGAACGTCACTTTGATTCCTTAACTAACTTAGGACACAAGAGTGATGAAGTGACAAAGAAACTGGGATCATTTAATTAATTATTTTCAGGCATCTGTTGAAATGTTAAACCTGCTTACACCATATATAGCAAAAAATCAGAATTTGGTCCTAAATCCGCATGGATTAGTCTTCCAAAAGGTTTAACCAAAAAAACTGAAAGCAAAAAAAGTATTGCTGTCAAAAGAAGTGCTATTTTCCAGAGACCATTAGGAACATTCAATAAAAGCAGACATATCCTATGAAAAAATAATATTAGAAATTGTCTCTAGAGTAAAGACTCAAGGGTCACTTGAGAATCAATTAGAAGCTGTTTTGGAGGGGTGGAAAGTGAGGTATTGAAAGAAATAAAGTATGTTTGAGTTCTAGTAAGTCATCTTTCCAGTTCCTTAACTTGTAACCTCTTCTGCAAACCTTAAACCCAGTTATTTTTCTACAGAAGTTTCTGGCAGAAAGAATGACTTTCAAATCGAGGTGTTCTGCACTGCACCCATTAGCTGGCAGCATTTTTTTAAAATGTTTCTGTAGTGACCCATGTATGACTCAACCACTGTTCTTTGTCTATTACTGCAAAACTATTTTTGCGGGAGTATGGTGATTTAGATGACACAGTACAAGTTAATATTATAAATTTCAGTTAATGGTCTGTTCCACCAGGAAGACCTATTAAGATTACTGTAAATATCAGCACAGAGAAAATAACTTGTTGAGGGCTTGCTAAAATCCTTGGCTGATTTGTTGCTTTTTACTTTCTGAACAGTCGAACCCTCACAAGAGCCATATCCTTGGATTTGAACCGCCATATAGCATGACCTGTTCAATGCTTTAACTACATTATAATCCTTTCCTTCAGCAAGTACTTACCATGTGAAACATCTTAAACTGAATGCCTTCTAAGAAAAAATATCTTAACTTCTGAAGCACAAGCACAAAGCACTGATAAATGGGAGACCTTCCCTAAACTTCCAGAAAAGGACTACTTGCAAAGAATTTCCAAGTTAGAAAGAAATATGTGAGACTATGCATTAATGCATAAAACTCCGGGTCCTGTGAATGGAGCTACAACACATCAATTCCACATCTGGCTGATTCATGCTAACATCACTTGGCCTTTCTCCTGGTGTCCCTTTTTCCAAGTGGTGCTACCAGAAGGAGAACAAATATATCTCAGACTACATCTCATGCTATCAAAGAACTATGGTGAACCACATGCAGGTCCTTATTCAATTTGTAACTGCATATTATGCACTTTGAGCCCAATCTGAAAAAAAGATTTAACTTACTTCAGCGCGTTGTACTTTACGTACACAAAAAACCCAACTGAGCTTCCCAAAGCAGCACCCTCAGCCCAGAAGCATTTTCTTTACGGTCTGAAAACTTCTCAGACACATACATTTGTTTCACGACCAGTGTGGCTATGGCTGAGCAGAAGGAGCCTGAGATTCTAAACAAACTACATCTGGATCTAGAAATTACATGAGAATAAAAAACCCTTGCTCAGGCGTACCTAGTGCACTCCTTTTATCTTTCAGATTTTACAGATTAAAATATTGACTGCTTGAACTGGTCATTATACTTCTTATAAGGTCCCTCTTTATACTTCACAGACAGAATTTGGTTTTCAACTCTATCTTCAGATTCCCTCTTGGGATTAGGATCCTAAAATGTGAAGATGACTGTTCTTAACCTGCAAGTACTTAAATCCTTTAATGAATCCAATTCTAAATAAGTCAAATCAAGCTCGCTCTTGCAAAACCAAGACAGACCTATTGAGATTTTTCAGCAACTTCTCATGTAAGTCCTTCAAGTTCAAACACCTGTTTAGGAACTACTCCTCTTACTCCCCCTGTCCTCGACACATTACTAAAAGGCCAATTCTGTTCCAGTGCTCCATTTCCACAACTAATTGCCTCCCAACACAAACCAACAGACATTCCTCACCATCATCCTATCATTAATAAAAAGCAGAAAGATTTCTAGTTCTGTTGCTTGCTCAAATTTCTAACAGTCATTTTTCCTGAAAGGAAGGTCCATTTGATAGGATTCCTCACTCCTCCTCAACAGATATTCTGCTGACAATACTTTATTTTCAAAAGCTTGTTCAGAGCTGGAAAGGACTCATTTGAATTCTAACACAAAGAGCCATGAACTCACACAATGGGCTGTTTGCATCCAGGACAGGCACTCTGTCCCACTCTTTACGAAAAATAATTCCACTGACGCCAACTGAACTGCACAGATGCTGCATACATAGGTAATAAGAATTGGCAAATATGGGTATTGCCTAAGGGTCTGGACCTTTTGAAAATAAAAACTCGGATAAGTATTGTGGGATACTCCCATGTTGGTAAGATAGCTGGGCTATACAGCATGAATCACTCAAGAGGACTTTTCCCCAGACATCTTCACAAGCAATCAAGTCAGGATTGACTCCAACAATTTTTTTAAGATTTAAAAAACTTTCTGTGAATTTTAAATCACTAGATGAGCTGCCATCTAAAAGAAATAATTTGTGATTTTTTGCCTTTTGATTTAGGTATTTTTAATGACAATGCTGAAACATGTATGAAAGATTGATGTAGGCAGTTTTTATCATTTCAAATAAATTTTGTAAGTAAAAAAGTAAACAAAATGACCTATTTGCAAAAATGTTAAACTTAAAATATTCATTCATCTTGTGTATGAATAAAAGTGTGCCTAGAGGGAGCACGTAGAATTGAAAACCTGGTGGTATTAAAATTCCATTAAGAAAAGATAATTATACATTAAACAGAGACACAAAGGCAAGGGATAGCTTAGTATCTCAGCTGTGGAATAGCCACTGTGAGTAAATGAATTGCATTTAGACTCCCCCTTACACCACATTGAAGCTGCAGTCTTTTGTGGAGGTATGTAATTACTGGAGATCTAACCAGCTGCTCAGAAGAGCTAAAAAGTTCATAGTGCTTTAGCAGGTTACCCACAGTTCTGGATGGCAGTGTAGCTTTTCTCAAGAGATGGTTTCAGTTTTATCTGTATATCTGAGTCAAAAGATATCTGAGATGGGTACAAGAGCCAATTCTAAAGATTGTTTATAAGAGGTAATAAACTGCATGGGCACAAAGGTTACGACAGAAAAAGAACATTTGTGCAAGAGGTTTGACCCACAGGAACAGCTCTTTGCTGTCTTCCTAGAAATTGGATTTGCATCTGGATCTACACTGGGAACAAACACATTAAAATGGTGAAGTAACAGTTATTCCACATGTCATCAATTGCAGTTGCAATGCAAAATAGTGGGTTCAGTCTATTTTAATAATTCTGTATGTGTTTGTTGGGGTTACTTTGGTTGGTTGGTTGGTTTGTTGGTTGAATTTATTGTCTTGGTTTCAGGAACCATAAGAATAGCAAAATCTTGCAAGAAAATACCTGAGCTATTTCGAAGTTCCAAGAGACATTTTACAGAGGCATACTTCCCTGGGAAGAAAAATATACTCACAAATGTTCAAACACCAGTAAAGATATATTTCTGCCAGCAATGGGTCTACCCAAAGAGAGAGATGCTTGTGCATTTATGTAGGTGAATAAACTCTCACGGTTCCCGATAAGTATATTTCTCTTTTCCACATTATCCATGTTCTTAAGCTATTTGTTTGCCTAAGTATATGGTAATGTCTTCTTTACTTATAGATTAATTCAGAAAACAGTGGTGTGCACAACAATTCTCACCAAGGCAGAAGGTCTGGTAAGACCAAAACACTACTGTGGGAACCAGTGTCATACTAAAACAGAATGGCAGCTTATTTTTTCTCTGTTTTGTAAATAAAGTTTTGACCTAATTCTCTAAAGTCCAATGTGAAATAATTATTTGTACTTTAACAAGTCTGCTAACACAAATGATAAATTGGATTTGACAACTGGATATTCTTGTGGCATACTGTTGACTCATGTGTCCTCTAATCTGAGTCACAGACCAAATTTTGTCATTGTTTTTTAGACAGAAAAAACAAATAGTTGCACATAACAAATGTTCAGGTCTTAACTATACATACGTTATTTAGAGTTCAGTTTAATCGGCTTCATATTTTCCAAATTTTCACTGGAACAAAATATGTTTAGTGTGAAAAAGATGTATTTTTCTTCAGTGCAAACAGGGATTTTTACAAAGTACTTTTCCAGAAGGCAATAAAGCTTAGCGCAGTTAAAACCCACTGGACAGCCAATGGTGTCTTTCAGGATGGCTCAGTAAGTTATATGGTCTGTGTTATGAATACTAAAATGTTTGCCCTAATAGGTCCCAAAGCAGTAAGAAAAATTGCCTTTTTTCTGTACAGCTTCACAACACTCGCAAGCAAAATATGATGGTTCAGTGATGGTTTGTTGTAAACTATGGTTACAAAGACGTATGCAGCCTGAAATTAGTGCCAGCTAATGAAGACCTAGTTTTCTGTGCTCTGTCACACTAAATGAGATGTTTGAGCTTCATGAGGATAAAGTCCTGTATGTGCTGTGTGCTGAGGTTGAGCGTCAAGGTCAGGAAGCCTCATGCTGAGGGCAGAAGGGCCCTCGCAGACCCACCAGTGCACACAGAGGTGGGCAGGCAGCCTTCCCACACGAACAGCCTGAAATGTTAAGACACACCATTCAGCTCATCTGCTGAGAGATGCCCACTGGCCTGGCTTGGCCCTTGGCCATTTAACAGGACACTGGCAAAGATACTCTCTTGGGACAAAGTGCACCTTACGGCCAATTTAACAATAATTAAATAAGTTTAAACATTCAGATGTTACAAATGGTCCACAGTGAACATCCCAAATAAGAAATGCAATAATCTCCCCCATGCCTCCACATCCTCCCCTTCAGTTTAGTTTTTAATGCACACAATTAAAATGATTTCTGAGAAAAACAGTAAATTATCACAAATTACACACACTTCTGGATAGAACCCATTTCTTTTTTTATTTTTGTATGAAGCCTATAGAAACTCTATAGAAGCTCTATAAAAAATGTTTTTTCATATGGTAAATATATTATCGCAGCTCATATTTAACGAGAAAAAAATTCCTTTCAGAAATCAAAAAATTGGGTTGCTTTTGGGGTCCACTTAGTTAGATGAACTCCTGGCTGTAGCTAATCTAGATGCTTCAAAGAAAAGTGCAATAAAGACAGCATAGATACTATGATGTTACCTGACTTTATGTCTGCTTAAATTGCATAGTTGCATACTAATTGGCAATTGCATACTTCACACACTGAAGTAGGATGGGATAATTCTGCATTTTTAACCAAAAAAAAAGCTTGTTAATTAAAAAAAAAAAATATATATATAGCTTAAAATTTACATTATTCAAATACTGATGAATCTGAAAGTTCTAGCTTCATTTTCAGTGTTACCCTTGATCCCACCTAGGTTCCCCAACTGTTGTTTGTTTCATTTGACCCATAAATGAAAGTATCTAACTTCCCACTTGTGTGACAATAGCACACACATTTTTATTATGATAAATATTAGCACTAAAAAAATCAGTGATGCCTGCTTATGAAAGTAAGCTCATTCACCTGGTAAACTGACTAATAAAACAAGAACAGTGACAGCATTTAAAACTGATGTGTTGCTTCATTAGTCAGTTCATTCAGATTAAATAGAGGTCAAAAATCAGCAGGAAGTAATTCTGGTTTTGGTCAGGTGATTCCTACTCACTCCCTGTTGTGTGTAGCGTCAATCACTGCTCATCACCTGCTTGTTCTCAGATGGCACATGAACTCATTCTTTCTTGACAGAGTACATACGGATTGCTCAAAATGAAAAGTCCTATATACTTGTAAGGTCTTACTATCAAGCATATTCTAGACTGAATCCAGTAAAATTATGCTATTGTTTGGTCAAGGTGCCTTAGAAGTGCCTGGGTATTTTTGTTTTGATTTGTTCTGTTTTTTAAGGAATAGCATCAGCCTATCCTATAGAACATGGTGTCCTCTCTCACTTACTTTGAGACTATGTCCTTCAGAGATGAACCAGATCTCACACAAAGTAATGAGTAATTACTTAGTGACGAAAACAATAAAAGGGAGGAGCAGATGCTGAGCTGTCTTTTGCTTCTTGAAAAAGTAATTTGCACATATGTATGTTCTATTTCCATTTGTTTTAATAACATTCAGACTTTCAGCTCAGATTGAAATGCTTCCCCAAGCTAAAGGAAGGTATGTCCTCTGTGGTTCAAGAGGTCTAGTCATATAAGAATAAGGCTGGAAAAGTTCAGTGTGATTCAGCACTAAAAGAGTGAAGTAACACACAGATTTATCTGTTTTCCCACTTACAATCCACAGTACTGAATGAGGCTGACAGTATGGACAAGGCTGAGAAGAGTTGGATGCCATAAAAAAGGGATTTCCAACAGATATGCTGCATGTGAAGTTTCACAAGGTAAGGAAGAGGAAACCCCAACCTCAGACTCCAACCTGTACTCTGCAACGTTCAGGAACCTCGTCCTGGCAAGGAGGCACCTGGTCCAACCTTTGCAGCGATGTGCATGAGCCATGTCTTCCAGAAGCCATGCAGAAATTAATACTCTCCTTCAAAACCTGGCTGAGAGAAATGGTGATGGTTGCTCCAGTGGTACTTCTCTGCCTTTCCGCTTTTAAGAAATGAGCCCAGAAATGTGTTAGGAGACGTGCTTTCAAATCCCTCTTCTGCAGAAGGTGATTCAGACACACCCAGGTTCAGCCCAGTTAACACGGTCTGCCAAGCACAAGCCCATAGGGTATTCCAGGGAGGTGGTGCAGGCAACTCTAAATGGTGCCTGCTTTCCATTTTGCATAAATATTTGCTGGGTAAAAGACAGATTCAGCACAAGGCTTAGTTTTAGGGCATTTATCTGTGATGGTAGTTCTGGCTTCCAGTCCTTGTTGTACCTTTTCATTCAGTGTTTCCTGAAATCAGAGCTCATGTGTTACTCAGCGGTACAGCTAATTAACTATGACAACCACATTCTTCTTTTTTTCTGTGTTAACATTCATTAATGTTCTTTATTTTCAGCTAGTGGGTCTTAATTGTTTAGGCCAATTGAGGCAGCTCTTAGGAAAGGTATTTAGAATAAATCCCTCATCACAGACTTGCTGATGGCCTAATTACTCTCCTGCACAGAAAATTGAGACATTTACTTATGAGGTAGTTATACAGACTTCCCTTACAAAAAAACGGGGAGAAGTGATCATTTTTAGACATGATTCATGTCATCCTAAAGCAGCTGCTTAAGTATATGGCACATAACCCGCACTCTAGAAGTGCCTACAGATATCTAAAATTAGGTGAACCTAATCACACCATAATTACTGTAAACTGCCTCTACAGTCAAGAAAAGAAATGGGCAACTTCAGCAGGCAAATCAGTAAGATCTGAATTTCCATCTGGAATTGCCCCCTCTCTTTCCCCTGATGCAGAAGGGAGCGAATGCCCTTCAGAAACAACTGTAGGGAGGTGTGATCAAAGGAGCTATAAGCCTCCCAGGGTAGGGAGCCTCAAAAGTCAGATTTCTGTCCAGGCCTGTCAAGTAGATGACAGATGGACCTTAACTGTTTACCTGCTTTTGCAAACTAGTCCCCAGTATGTGAGCAAGTGTGAAACTGCAACTTCATAATGCACTAAGCTGAGAGTTTCATTTTTCTTCTTTTCTTTTCTGGAGAACAATACACTAATATTATTTCCTACTGTAATACAAAGTACATGAGGCATTTTACAATGCAAATTAAAAACAAAATACCCACTGATCCCACTGCCAACGAACTTAACATCAAGAGTAATAAAGTCTTCAAAATACTCATGGCTGTTGCTACATTTGAAGTGTATTTTATTGAGTTAATAAATAAATAAAAAAACCCAACTAATTTCTGACAGGATCCTTTGGAATTGCAAGGCTCCAGGACAGCAAGATTAATTCCTTGGAGGTGAACCAGGAAGACTAAAACTAAAATTATCCAACTGAACTGATTTATTTTTATGAACTGGGGATGCAAAACCATAGATACTGAAAACTCCTCACAGACTGGGAGTTTTTGCTTGGACACAGCAGTGAGATAGTGATTGTTCTGAGCTTATCAAAACCAGAAGGAAATTCAAGGCTGTTTCTACACAAATTTCTGGCTGCCTCTGTATCTTTTTCCTAACAGCAACAGATGGTTCCAAAAAAGATGGAAGAATCCCATATCATACATCTATGCGGTAATCTACTTTCTACGTCTGATCAGTATCTCTTTCTAACAGTAGAGATTAAGCCTTCAGGTGTACATCTTCAGAGCATTTTAAAAATGTTGAAATTAATTATGATTAAATATTCTGAAGATCAATACATAATTTTTCACATTATTAGGTCTTCAGTTCCTATATATGTTTATTATGAATTCCCTCTCTAAAAATTCAATCTCATCCTTTTTCTCACTTATTTAAATGAGAATTTTTTCCCTGATCACTTACATTGTTTTTCCGTGAAACCCCTCTTATTTAGTTACGTGCTTTTTGAGTGGAGGTGATGAGTACTGAGACAATTTTCTTCAGAGTATTAACCACACTCTTTCTCATCCGATCTAATCTTGTTTGGTTTGCTACCAGTTGCAGGTGATGCAAAGGTTTTCACTTGCCTATGAAAACTGTCATTATGGGGTGGATTTGGCTAGCCAATTAAAACTACGTAAAGTGTTTGAAGTGCATAAGTATTGCAGAAGTGGACCTAGTAAAAGATACTGCAACTCATTCTTTGCTTAAACAAATAAAAAAGAAAACAAAAAAAGGTATTATTTTTAATTTGCATTTTTCTATTTTTTCTAAGTGTAACCTTTTTATATATTTATTACTAACAACTTTTTTGCCTTTGCAAAGAGACAGAATAATTGCTTTATTTTCAAATTACATATTCCAAACATATTTCTGATACTGAGATATTTTCTTGCTGCATTTCTTAATTAGCAAGGACATGAAATATTGCTTATCATAGTTATAGTGTTCTCTCTTGCTCAATAAATGTTTTCATCAGTCATATTCAGTATAAATTGACTGAGCACGGCTATAAAAACTTTTAATAATACAGTTTGGAGGATTGAACTGCTTTATTATTTGAACTGCTGTGACCACAGCAATAAGACAAATTCACAACGTGGCTTTTTAACAGAGGACTTTGGCTGTTCCTGTAGCTCAGTTCAGCTCCATTATTTTGATATTTTATATTGTCCATACTTCTTTAAACTGGGGTTTACATATGTACTCAAAAATATAGCTATGAAAAAGCAAAGCTGTCATATCTGATATTAAAGAACACTGCAAAATCTATAAAGAAGTCATTGTACAACAAACTACCATATGACAAAATTTTCTTCCGTAAGAGTAACTGGATTTAGCCTTAGGTTTGCTGGACTGGATCTGCTTTGCCAGGATAATTGCAAGTGTATTTTGCCCTTTCTCAGTGCTTTGGCAATTTGGTCAGCAACAACCTGCACATCCTCTTGAGCTGGTGCTGATAACAAGGGTTATCAGGTAACATCTGTAAACAAAGGGGCTCTATAAACCCATGAGATCCCTGCTGACCTTTGTTAAAGCTTGCCACCTACTCATGCTGAAAAGCTTTCCAGTTGTGTAGCAGCCTAACGAGCTTTTGCTGCTTTTGTCCAAAGGCTCTTGCTGCCCTATGCAAGCAGCATTACAATGAAGAGTGGTAGAATTATACAGCTATTTCTGAATTCAAAGATGTCAAGATTCAAACAGTAAAACTGCTGTGTTTATTGTTCAGACCCAACAATTTCCCATATACCACAGTGTATCCACACCTGAACAAGGGATTGCACAGCCTTACCTACCTGCTCTGGGTGGAAGGTGGTCTGGATAAAGTACTGTATAGTAAACTAGATACAGTGCCTTGCAACAGTAAGAATGTTAAGTCTTTTAAGATTTTGAAAATACACAATTAATGAGGTAGAGCAACACTTCAGCAAACAGTTTGCCTTCCTATCTACATCTCTATACTGGGATTAAGATTTAAATTATTTTTCCCTCAAAAATTATCATAAATCTTTCTTTTTCACTATCCTGCAGCACCTCTGATTTAAGAAATCTTTCTTTTTGTATTATCTCTCTCCCAACATTACTATTTTTTGGTTGTCATGTCTGCACAACTTTCAACGGGTCCAAACACAGGTCTCTGAAAGAGCTAAAGATTTTTTCTGCATGATTGTACTGTTTATGTTTTCCAGAAGTGACTGCCTCATTTTCCTGTAGAAGAAGAAACAAACTCTCTTTCAGACAGAAAATTAAAAAAAGGTGCATAACATTTGAGAGGACTGCAAGGGTCATAGTGAGTAACATGACCAACGAGAAAAGTAAATGTGATTTTGAAAAACAGGAGCTGTAAGTGACAATACGGAATAATGGAATCATAGAATGGTTTGGGTTGGAAAGGACCTTAAAGATCACCGAGTTCCAACACCTCTGCAATGGGCAGGGACACCTTCCACCAGACCAGGTTGCTCAAAGCCTCATCCAGCATGGCCTTGAACACCTCCAGGGATGGGGCACCCACAGCTTCCCTGCGCGACCTGTTCCAGTGCCTCACCACCCTCACAGTGAAAAATTTCTTCCTCATACCTAATCTAAATCTACCTTCTTTCATCTCAAAACCATTACCCCTTGTCCTGTCACTACACTCCCTGATAAAGAGTGCCTCCCCATCTCTCCTGTAGTACTGGAAGGCTGCTATAAGGTCTCCCCAGAGACTTCTCTTCTCCAGGCTGAAGAGCCCCAACTCTCTCAGCCTGTCCTTGTATAGGAGGTGCTCCAGCCCTCTGATCATCTTTGTGGCCCTGCTCTGGACTTGCTCCAACAGGAATTGCCCCGACCCACATGTAGGACCTTGCACTTGGCCTTGTTGAACTCCTGGAAGTTTGCACGGGCCCACCTCTCCAGCCTGTCCAGGTCCCTCTGGATGGCATCCCTTCCCTCCAGTGTGTCCACCACACCACACAGCTTGGTGTCATCAGCAAACTTGCTGAGGGTGCACTCGATCCCACTGTCCGTGTCTCCAATAATGGTGTCAAACAACACCAGTCCCAGTACTGACCCCTGCAAAACGCCACTCGTCTCTGGTCTCCACTTGGACATTGAGCCATTGACCACAACTCTGTGAGTGTGAGCATCCAGTCAATTCCATGTTTTTTTATTTCTTCAGCATGGACACAAAATCTAAAAGTATATCTGATAATATAAAACAAATAAAAAGACAAATTCCTTTTTGAAGGGGAGTTTCTTGGTTTTGTCCTGGTTGGCCTTTTGGTAAGTGACTGGTGACTTACAACCAAGTTATAATAGAGCAAAACAATAGAGACATCAACCTACTTGTCAAACATTCATCATTTTTTACACCTTCTAAGCCCTTTGCACACAAGAGTAAGGTTAGACTCCAAAAACACTAACAATGTACAGCAGGTATGTTTTGAAGGACAAACAGGGGAAGGATTTTGAAAGATCTATTATTTGAAGGGTTTTCTTTCATAGTATGTGTGTATATTACACAAAATACTGACAGCACTTGTCTAGGTGTGAGAGCAGAAGGCACCACATCTTGCAAGTATGCTGCCAGTGCCTGTTAATGGCATTCTGGAAGCACTCAAAGTGACATCACGCTTACTGCATGCTCTGGTGACATTGCCAGAAAGGAACGTATTTCTGAGGCTCAGCAAGGCTGATTGTGAAATTCTGGCACGCTGAATTCAACAGGTATGTTATCACAACCTGAACGGATCTGAGATTTTTACCTTACAATTTTTGGTTATTCTTATTTATATGTAAAGAAAAATATTATTTATAAGATACGAAGAATATATTTGAATATATAATTTTAGTCTTAAATTTTGGCTTAAACATAGTAGTGCTGTATTATAAGTAAAACATATGTCCTGGGTCCAGCTGGGATAGAGTTAATTCCTCACAGAAGCTGGGAGGTGGGTACCCAAAGGGATATTCGATACCATGCTGACGTCATGCCCGGGTCTTGGGGGGACGGAGCGGTTGGTTTTTGTGAAAGCTCCTGGTGAGATATTCATTGTATCAGTGTTTCCATTGTATTTTATACCTTGTCTTATTGTTATATTCTCTTACCTTTTGTTTTCCTTGTGTGGTGTTATTAAAAAAAAATCTGTCGTTATCTCAACTCACGAGGTTCC
>WKFP01014887.1:38180-54399 GCA_011057875.1 Pterocles orientalis | reverse complement strand
CCTGACCCAAGACAACATAGTATGCCTAAGACACTGCTTTTATTTTCATCCATTTAAACAGTACCTTCAGTCATCTACAGCCAAAGCTATAGCCTACCTAAAAAAAATTATTTGCACATTTGTAAAACCGGTATGCAGTTCCTAAACAGGAAGCCATCTACTAATTGTTGAAATACCTCTACAGATGATCATTTAGATAAAAGAAATTCCAAATACTCAAAGGCAGTCCTCAAAGAACAGGAAACCTGACATTGCTTTTTCATAAAGCTTCTATAAAGCATGTTATGGAATCATGAAAGCAATTTTATTATAAATCTAGTACCTGAGGTCACTCAATATATTTCCTACTGGATGTCACCTCCTAAACTATTAAGAATTGAAGGACATGTCAAATGCAATTTGAAAGTAATTTCTTACAAATACATAATAAAGTCTAGAATTTGACCTAAAACCTCAATCCAATGCTCATTTAGGCATTCACAGAATACCTGTTTCCCAGACTGATACCTTGGCTGATGTTTAGCTAAGAAAACAAATGCAATGAAAATATTTAAAAAAAATCATTCTAAGTCATCTCCGGTCACAAGTGGTGTCCCTCAAGGGTCTGTCTTGGGACCGGCGCTCTTCAGCATCTTTATCAACAACGTAGATGAGAGAATCGAGTGCAGCCTCAGCAAATTTGCAGACAACACCAAGCTGAGTGGTGCAGTTGATACAACAGAGAAAAGGGATGCCATCCAGAAGGACCCGAACAGGCTGGAGAAGTGGGCCCGTGAGAACCTAATGAGGTTCAACAAGGCCAAGTGCAAGGTGTTGCACTTGGGCCAGGGCAATCTCAGGTACTTGTATAGACTGGGAAAAGAACTCCTTGAGAGCAGCCCTGTGGAGAAGGACTTGGGGGTCCTGGTGGATGAGAAGCTGGACAGGAGCCAGAAGTGTGCACTTGCAGCCTGGAAGGCCAACTATGTCCTGGGGCTGCATTAAAAAAGAGGTGGCCAGAAGGGAGAGGGAGGTGATTGTGCCCCTCTACTCGGCTCTTGTGAGGCCCCATCTGGAGTACTGTGTCCAGGCCTGGGGCCCCCAGCACACGAAGGACGTGGAGCTCTTGGAGCGGGTGCAGAGGAGGGCCACTAAGATGATCAGAGGGCTGGAGCACCTCTCCTATGAGGAAAGGTTGAGGGAACCAGGCTTGTTTAGCTTGGAGAAGAGAAGGCTCCGGGGAGACCTCATTGTGGCCTTCCAGTACTTGAAGGGAGCCTGTAAACAGGAGGGGGAATGACTATTTACAGGGGTTGATAGTGACCGGACAAGGGGGAATGGTTTTAAACTAAGAGAGCAGAGATTTAGGTTGGATATTAGGCAGAAATTTTTCACTGTGAGGGTGGTGAGGCACTGGAACAGGTTGTCCAGAGAAGTTGTGGATGCCCCATCCCTGGAGGCATTCAAGGCCAGGCTGGATGAGGCCCTGGGCAGCTGCTCTAGTGGTTGGCAACCCTGCCCACAGCAGGGGGGTTGAAACTAGATGATCTTTAAGATCCTTTTCAACCCAGGCCATTTTATGATTCTATGATTCTATGATGTCCATAAAGTGCATCAAATTATATAGAAATATGGCTAATGCATTACAGATGAATGCACACAAACACACACCAAGCAATATTCTATTCAGACTTCAGTATTCTATTGACTAAGGAAAAACATCCTGCTGTGGTTCAAAGGCGAAGCCGTGACTGGTTTATCATGTTTTTTTTCCTACTGGAATATTTTAGCAGCGTCTGTATCTGAAGACCACAGAAGCACTGAACATGTTTGCATATAGGACAGTGCCAAACAGCAGCTACAACTGATCTATTTAAACAGTTTGCTGTCCAAAATAAGTATGAAACTCAAGGAACACCCTGTCTCTCATACTAGACAACAGTTACTTGAGGGTAACTGCAGTACTGCAGGAATGCTTATTCGTTTTAGGAACCTTGCTGAATGAGCTGAACATCAAGTTCACTTAACAGTCAGACATCACTGCCTTCTGAAATAATGATAATAATAATAAAAAATCAGAGATGTTCAGGTTTTTCTTGTGACCACTGTCTTAGAAGAGCTCAAAGTTCACTGGTGTACAAACCAGAATCCCCTTGTCATTTTTTATAGATTTTACTGACAACAGGAAAGTTCAAATGGCTAAGAGCAAGCCTGGAAACAGATTCCATGAGACAGCTTTAAATGTTGGTCAAGTATAAGAGATTGCTTATGTAATTTAAGAACTGATTGCTGCCTCTTCCATGAAAGCAGTTTTCCACCAAACCGCAGCATAACCAGAGAAATAAGAATTTTAGATGTATTGTTATTCTTCTAAGGTAACTAAAGCCTTATTTATATAGATGTGCAGGTTTTTAAATCAGTTTTGCTGGATGATCAAAAAGAACACATAACCCGTTAGATTAGTTTCACATTTTACACAGCCGTTTGACAAGTTGCAAAGTAATAGACTTCATTTCATTACGCTGTACTTGGCGCATCAAATACTGGAATATTGCCCTGCTGTTCTGCACCATGAACTGAGATGTCTTGCAGTAATGACAAACAGGGTCTTAATCACTTTTTGCTTAGAATACTTACATGTTTCTGTAAATGAACTTTCACATTTTCCCATTTATTATCACTTCTAAGTTCTACATAATTGCCATGGTACTTATCAGTGCCAAGCAATTTCGTTTGTTTTATAGGTGACTTCTCTCAAAGGATTTTTCCTGCACAAGTGCTAGGTGGAGCTGGATAGCACTGTCCCTTCCAGCACGCCACACTTGGCTCTGCTAGCAAGCTTTTAATCTTGACAACAATAAAAGGTATGCAAGAGAGAGTCAGACATTTTTATTTCCATGGTGTTCAGACATGTTGAACTGCAACTGCAAGAACAAGAATAAAATCGCAGCACAGAGAGACTGGTCCGTAACAATTAACAGTGAAGAATCCTACCCTGGGTTTTCCACATGGAAAATTGTACAGATTCCTCCCTTTACTGCTGGATCCTGGGGCCAAAAAGACTGATAAATTAATATAGCTCCAATCCTAAAGTGTTTGAGATCTCTTCAGCAGTGTTAAAGAGAGAAATAATGTGTAAAGCTCCGTAATTCTCTGAATGGAGCAGGGAGTAGCTGTTTCTGTACTACACGTGACTTTCCCATGGGAAGTGATTCCCACTCTACTTTGGCACTGGGAAGGCTACAGCTGGAGCTCTAGAGTACGTCCTGACTCGCGGTCCACAGAACAAGACAGACATCCACATACCAGGGCAAGTCCAGTGAGGGACACCAAAATGATTTGAGAGCTGGAGCACACAGTGGATGCATTGAGAACTGTGACACCACTGGTGTATGGCACCATTTCACATTTTTCTTCTCCCTTCCTAGCAGCATATAATAGATTTTCTGTTACTAGCTACTCAGAAAGTGCATTTTGCTAAAACATGTGATTTTAATGCTATTTTTAATAGTATTTGCTTTTAAAACATGACTAATAATGTATCTTTTCTTTGCCATACTGCCTTCTCTTTGAGGATTATCCAACAGTTTTGTTTTCCAGCACCCTGTTAGATACCAAAGTATTCATTATTATCCACAATTCTCAGAGAAGAAAGTTAAAGTAACTTGCTCAGGGGCAGTGAAGAAGCTGTTAGAGAGCGAGGGGCAGAACACAGATTTTGTTATTTTAACCCACAGAAAATCTTCAAAATAGTTCTGTTACACTGAACGAAGACCTCATATTAGCAGGCCACTGATTTTTTTCACAATAATAATAATGTACTGTTGTGCTTGTAGCAAGAGCCAACCAGTTCATAACGAAGAACAGAGAGACTGTTAAACCCATGCAGCAAAAAGGACACAGCCACAGAGAAAACTGTGTCTGTTTTTAATGACTATCCATGAAGATTATGTAGGGCATCGGAGCTGACCTCCCTCGGTGGCAGAGAATAACAAGGAAAGATTTTGAAAGAAGTGGGTCTGGTCTGTTTGATCTGCTTGGAGCATTTACTGTAAAGTTTCAGAGCATACCTAAAGAGATTATCCATTACTTAGAATATAAAGATTAATTGAAATAGAGTTTAGTGTCTATTTACATCGGGCTTCAAATTCAAGAGTCATGACTAGAGAGACTGTCAATTACTGTCTAATAATCACAGAAAAATCAAACTTCACTTTGCGTGAAGGAGATGTACTGCATGACCTTTCTGCATAGATGTAAAAATATGACAAAAGAAAATAAAACTGTCTTCAGAAAATAAATTTGAGCATTCCAGTCCAAAGGATAAGGCATTGGACCACTATGTGGTAGCAGGACATGAAGAATTGATCCTTGGGAAGTGGGCCACCTAGACCATGATCTATCTCTTCCAACAGGCGATGCTCTCGTGTTTTTCTGCTGCTGATGTCATATCAGGCCAACTATTATATTTATCAAATGTACTTTTTGTACAATAACCTATACATCAGCATGAGATACAGAGAAAATGGGGGTTCTGCTACTCTATAATAAGAAAAAATATTCATGTTGGAAATTATAAAAACTTTATTTTGATGATTCTCATGTGAATAAAGGTAACAGGAAGAACAGAAAGAGATAAAAATGTTATTCCTCTTATTTAAAACAATTTTCAGGTTTGCTTCCTTTCTGTGATAACCAGTTAAGAGTAGTAAGTGGTGAAGATATTCACTTTGCCCAAGGAATCCATTAAGAAATGCTACAAGATTATACCAAGTAACTGAAGATTCTCACTGTACAGTAATCCTTCATTTTCCAAATACCTTTCTTTTTTTATTCCCAGAGTTATTGACTGCTACTTTCACACTGTTGTGCTACAGAAGGATGAGACTTAAAGCAAACACCTTTGAAAAACAGCACAGTAGATGTAATATTCTCTAATCTTTTTTAATTCCATCCTGACTCTTTATCTTCTTATAAGCCTCATCAAATACAGTAAAAGACAGGGGCTTGATGGACAGATAAGAGGGTTTAAGATACTGGAAAGAGGACTAGAAACATCAAGATTCTAACATCAAAGACAGTGCAAACCACTCCAGTCTCTACGTGACTGTGGATGGAGGTAAAGAATTGAGAAATGTAAAGTCACAGTGGTGAATAAAGCCACCTCAGAGCAGCCAGGGAAGTATCACCAGCTGAAAGGACCCTGCTGCCTTTCTAGTGAAGGATTATGAAGTGAATTAATATAACCTCATGACTGAATAGTCTAAAAATATGTGTATTGTTCTGCAGCTGCTCAGCATCAATTTATTATGCAACTGTAACTAATTTGCTTTCAAACATCAGTCCTCATCCACCACCACAAACCTTTTCCTGTCTCATCTATCCAGACTGCGAGGTCTTCTGCGAAGAACTGTCTCATACCATGCACTTCTGCAATACATGGGGAAATGTGGTGCCTGATTACTTTGGGGAATTCTGACTGCTGGTGAAATAGTACATAAATAAATAAATAAGTAAATAGAGTAGAATACTGCTTCATATTTACTATTATTTTTCCTGCCTGCATTTTTCACACATATATTCTGTTGTGTTTTCATAGTGTGGCAAAAAACCTTTATCTCAAAGACAGCTTTCCTGTTTGCAAATATTACTCTTGGATTCATAGTTTCTGGTTAGTCCATAAAAGCAAACATTTATTTTGCACAGGACTTATCCATCATTTGTATGGGTGCAAGTAACAGCATTCAGACACAAAAAATAACTCTCATGCATTTGTATCCGTAGCTCTGGTGGGTTCTGCATTCGTGGCACATCTCTGCTATAATTCATTGCTTAGTAAAACACTTTGAGCTATAGTACATGAAAAGCACTAAATAATCCGTAACAGAATACAAACTGAACAATCCTATATTTAATGTTTCTTCCAGCTGAATAACTGTCTTATGGAACTATCTGTGTTCCAGTGCACTGGCTGTGTCTAGATTGTGTGAATTAAAACTAGGGAGAAAAGGTTAATATAGCAACATTTTACCTTGTAACTGTTTACTTGCACTCTACACGTGCTCAATGGGGAAACAATGCACAAATTCTAAAAGCCCTTAATTTCACTGATCCTCTGCTAGAACCGGATTTTGACGCTTTTTTTTTTTTTTAACAACAGTTTAACATTTCTTTAGCCTGTTTATTCCAATATTTTTTATACTCAATTTCTCTCACCTTATTATCTCAAGAGATGCCTTGTAGGTTTGTCTACACAGTGAAAGAAACTGCAACGGATAGGATAGCCTGTCAGGGATAGAGATGAGGAGCACATTCACTTCTGCTATCCCTATGAGAAGCTCAGGCAGTTTTATGAAAATTTGCAACTACATGAATGACAATTGCTGAAAGAAACACTGACCCAAATCTCCCACTGAAATCGCACAAAATATCCGATGTAGGAAGGAAATAATTCTACCACTTTTGCCACCAAAGCGTCAACAGAAGTGAGACCACCTCCTTTGCTGTTTTTACTCTTCAATATCAAAGAAACATTAAATCCAAACTAACAATAATCTTGTAAGTTGCTACACCCCACAATCTGCAGCCCTTGTGTATATCAATATATATACAAAAGGTTGACGGCAGAGAGCGTTATCAGCTTCTGGGCTTTGAAATGGGGAAGTTCAGAATGTTCTCCGTCCAGTACAAATGCGGAATAAGTACTAACATCGCCAACCAGCTCCTGTTCAAGGCTCATATCTGTTCCCCTGAAGTATTTTATAATATATAAATGTCCACAAATCTGCAAAAGGATTGCTATTCTAGTCACATACACACAAGCTGTCACCCAGGAATATTAAGAACAATATAATAAACAGCTCAGCAGCCTGGTATTATCAATGGTACCACAGAGACAAAATGCTAGTAAACATACACCACATGGTCCCCAATATCAGCAGTGATTTGTTGTTAAGTAAGAATAAGTATTGTCTTCCCAATTTCCAAATAACAAAATATCTTGATTTTTCTATTAAGGTCCAAATGCACTGAATAGGCAGATGCAACTTGCGTTATTATTCTCTACTACTGCAGTACCAGGAATTGTAGCAAGGGAGGGGAGTACAGCATTACGCTATGTGGTACAGGATGCCTGGGCCAGAAAAAGGCTCCTCTCTGAAAAGGTTAAAACCTTCACAAAACTGCAAGAATGAGAGCAAAAACACGCAATAAAAAACACAGAGCCTTGGGATTAAAAGAAGGATCCATCCAAAGATGTGACCATGGGACAGAAGTACTTCTGACATTTACAAGCAGGGCACTGACTGATCAGCTGGGTCTTTTCTTACATTATTCAATAGCATGGCTCACTATTGAATGTTCATTAGCAATTGCTTTCACTTGTAGTCATAAGAAAATTTCACTGACAATGACTTATAGGGATGCAGAAAATTCATTCCCATTCAGACCTTTTACTCAGATGCTGCTGCTCTAAGTACCTATGAAAAAATGTAACGTATTTCTGCTAGAGGGATTTAAAGCAAGGCAGCAACCAAGAGCTGTGCTTGTCCTATACACATTGCACTACAAGTGAAAATGATCTATGGTAGCATCCAGCCTCAGAATCTCATGGCTTAACAGTTTTATGTTACTGAGAACTTTGCCTTTGGCTGTCCGAGTTTAAAAATCAATTCACTACTTTAAACTTTATGCTGCTGATGTCACTTTTTATTGTTGAACTCAACAAACTGAAAACCTCAGAGAACAAGATCATGAAAAATTGCTTCACATTTACCACAATTTAAAGCAAAAGATGACTGGAGTTTTCAAGTCTTTGGTTTATCTTTGCAATTGTACAGTCTAATTTCTTGTACGGATCACGTCATGGAAAGATCTCAACTTCATGATGAGCAGAACCACACCTTAATCTGCAGACAAAGGGTTTGGCTCTCGCGTGCTCTGTTCACATCCTATTCCACTTTAACAAGCTCCTAATGCCTTTCTATTTTCAGTTTTATGACTGAGTTTTATAGATCAATTTCTGCTCTCAGCTATGGTTACTACTGAAGTCGGTGGTTTACAGCAATATAATCAAGACCAGATTTTACTGCAATGTCTATAAAGCCATTTTCCTAAACAAAAAAGTATACTTCTGCATCTGTTTCCTAAATAATTCTTGGCAACATCTTGATACTGGATCTGATTTTCTTAACATCTCATTTGCCTTTGCATCTTGGAACCAAGGTACAAATTCCATATACCTGCATTAAACATTAAACATATAATGAAAAATCGTTACTCTCTACCTGGGATCCGCTTCCCGCTTTTCCTCATTCCCTTAACAGAGGGGATGACTTAGCTGCATCACCCAGTGACATAAAGAAGCAGGAGAACGAAGTTTTCCCCTCCTTTTCCAGACCCCTGGCTCACGCCGTTCCCCTCAGATCAGACATCACCACTTCTCCGTGGTCACCCAGCCACGCCACGGCTACAGCTCTGCTCTGAGCCCCTCCACGACATACATGGGGTTTTCTTATTCACCTAAGTGTTTGCCAGTCAGTAGGACTTCCTTCTCTCATACTACTGCTGCCAGGCAATCAAAGGGCACATTATCACTGGTTTGGTGCGAGAGGACAGAGAACGGTTTTCGGTAATCACCAGCATTTGCACCATTTGCTGACAATCAGCAGACTAGGTCTGGCCTGAAGCCCTCCGTGATGAAACGGCCTGGCTTATACTTTTCAGTCTTCATGGCAATAAACTGAAATGACCACAATAAAAACAGATATTTGGTGAGATCCTTTCCATTACTCCATTTTTATTTGTCCTCTTCTGTAGACAGGCTTTTTATTTAAGTTTCCTTCACTAGCAAACTCTTTTCCGCCCCTCCCCTGGCCGTGTATTTATGCAGGGGATGATTTTGTGTTTATCTGTTTCCTGCCATTCCAAATTGACTGCCTCAATGACTGTGCCACTTGTTGTCTGAAATTAAAGCTCTGAAAATGTCAGTGGGTAAGCTACAACGTCTTAGCTCTACTTATATCAGCCCGTAGTGTCTCTCCTCAGATTCTTGTTTTCTTAAATGTGTTTGAGTGGAACTATAAAACCAGCCTCCTGCAAGAGCTGGTAGGTTAGCGAACGGTTATTGCTTCAGTGGGAGCAATCACACAGTATCACAGGATCTGTCAGATGGGCAGTGTTAATTCTTTGGTGTTTGGCTGGTAATTACAGAGCACGGGAAAACGCTGCTTAACCTGGAGGCAGAAATGGAAAGGGCAGTAACTACAACCGCTGACACGCTCTAATAGCAACTCACTGGTACCCAGAACAAGTCTGTGGTGAGAGTAGTGTTCCCAAAGTCAATACTTGCCAGCAGTTATTGAAGCATGTGTTGTGAGATCTTGTGGAAAGTCAGAATAAGGAGTAGCTGCATTTGTTCAGAAACTGTGGCTCTGTGTATTGAACTGCAACTCCTCCTCCTCCTGTTCCAGGAGGCACAAAACCCTCTTTCCCACTGTACAGGGTCTGCAGCAGGGATGGTTCTGCAGCACTGATCTTAAAGAATCCATTTGAGAATTCATAGCTGTGGTTTTGCACTCAAGAACAGGACTTTCTGATTGACAATTAAATCCTCCTGTTTCTATCACAGTTTCTACGCCATGGAGGAGAGGCAGCAGCAACCACCCTTCTGCAGGTGGGGAAGTGCTTCACCCATTTGATGACAGGTTATCTCTAGGAGATATTTTCAGGTCCTCTCAAACAACTTCTCTTCCCCTTTCAAGTGTAAGGCTCAGAAAGATGAGCAAAATTTCTGTTTATCCAATTGTTTCAACGTACAACAGCAGGAGGCACACCTGTGGGGACGGGACCAGCAATACCAGTGTCTGGGCTGGTGGGATGGCTTTGGGGCAAGACAAAGGCAAGAGCTGGGTGAGCTCTGGTTGGGACAGATCCCTCAGTGACCGGTTGACTCAGTGGTCAGTTCTATTCTCAATGTAAAGCCATTATGTGTATTAGAAAACACAAGCTTCTTTTCTTATCTTTCTAATGCTTTTCCTTCCCACTCCCAGAAGCTACATCACCAGGAAGTTTATTCACATACTGAAGAGTTTTCAAGACAGCGTCATGTGATAAGGTGCATTTAAAGAACATCTGATTATAATCTGTAGCAAAGTGAGAAGATAATAGGAATCTGTCACGTAATTGTAGTGTCATATACAATTAATTGTTTCAATCATAATGTTACTGATTTTGTGAAAGTGTGGACAAGTTTATTTATTATGACAGAAAATGTTTCTTGCATTCCTACCAGCTGTTATGGAAACTTTTGAACTGTACTTAAAACTGGAAATAAAATATTTTTGTTTTCCATTCTGATATATTGCTGAAACTGGTTGCACAGTAAAAGAAATGGATGGTTGATATTATGATTAAGAACTGGAGAAAACCAGCAAGAAGGATGGGAAAGAAGAAATGTCACTTTCTGACTAGCCTTGCATAGTTTATTTAGGTAAGAATTCTCAGCACATATTAAATTCAGATTTTTTAAAATCCTCCCTTTTTGTGATTTACATAGTAAGATTTTTTAGATAAATTCAGCAGTACGGATGCTTGATCATCAGCCTCCCAAAAGAAACAGCTGGCCTAACAAAGGCATAAGAAGCTTTACATCTCTAAGTCCCTGACCGAGTTAGGCAATGATCACAGACTTACCATATGGTTGATGTTAAAAAGAAACATTGAGTAGTTACTGATTCAGTGATCATCACCTATCCCGTGTTCTGACTGAGACAAGAATTTTGTGTTGAAAACAAGGGTTTGGGGGCACTGAAGAAGAAAGGATGTTGCAAAATTTTCTATATTAAAAAAAAGCTTAAAATGAAAAGAAAAATTCTTATGGTGCTATTCTGGGACATGACCCCGACTAGGATAGTTTGCTTGTAGGGAAAGAGTAGTGGCTGGCAGCAGGAGGACGTTCTTTCTATGTGGACTTCCCACCCAGAGAGGAACAGCATAAGGCCAATTTCAAGCAGAGGCAAAATACGTAGATACCCACAGTGGCAGACTTTCCTAGTAAGAGGTGTCCATGCTGCCAGCTTTCTTTAATGGCATGGTCCTGAGGCGATGGCCTTGATGCTATTCGTGTCACCAACAGTGGGGCTAAGCACATGGGAGAGGACAGTGGGACCAGGTGGAGGTGTTCCCACACCACAGCAGCCAGAGAGCGCTATTTTTTTTTCTTCTACCTTAGGGCAAAAACATTCAGTTTTGCCTAAATTGCCAAGCAGCATTCAGCTGGTTCTGATGATGAACATTTTTCATTACAAAGTAGTGTTGACAAATAATAGATCCAGGCTTCAGGGCTGGCAGTATGCCTGCCTTACCAGCGGTGCACGATCTTGCCACATCACCCCTAGCTTTTCCTTACTCCCTGCATTCCTTAGCCCAGGTTTGTGAGTCTTCCAGCCTGATTTCAACTGCACTTCTTCAACACGTACTCTGTTTTGTCTCCTGCTTTTCTTTTCCACCTCTGCTGAACCTTTCATTCTACCTTGCAGAAATTCTTCCAACTTCTACTGTGACTTCTGCCACATCTTCTCCTGCCTTTGTTTCTGTCCACCAAGTCCCAACCACCATTTCCCCACAGACTCTGAGCTCCGAAATGGTTAAAGTCTGAAAACATTATTAAAGTTTGAGCAACTAAAAGCAGTTCTGTAACAGGCAGTACTAAGCCAGACTCGACCCATGTGCACCTGAACTCAAAGCACAGACGACATTTTGCTTCTTCTTACTTGATTTCAAATGTAATTCAAAACCATATATTGTCTAAACTTTAGCAGCTTGTAATCCCTTCTTCCTTTATGTCAAATAATACCTTTACTTCCCTAGAGCCTGTTGAATAAGTATTTCTCAAGCTTATTTGAAACTCTAGACTTCAATCTTCTGACTTCTCACCAATAATTCCAGGATCCTGTAACAGATTTACAATTCTTGAGAATACTTTCTTAAAATATACTATGGAGAGGAGAATATCACTAGGTTTCCATTCTTGCAAAACAGGCATACTTGTGGTTGCTGCTTTAAATTTTCTTGCTAATTATAATCAATTATCACTTAATATAAAATTCTTTTTATTTACATAAGCTATATGTCAAAAGCTGCGGCTCCAGTCATGAATGTGACAGACGTCATGAACCTTTCTGTGTGCCAAAAACAATCTGACTCTCTAGATATCCTGTGAACAAGCCTAACACAGATTTTTTTCCCAATGGATAAAGGTCAGATTTTATTACGAAAAAAAAAAATAAAATTGTTGCTCAAACTCATAGCTACCTTTTCTCTTGACTGCTAACTCATGAATTCTATCAATGCTAATGAGTTGCACGGATTTACTAAAGAGGGAATATATCTGTCTCTATAAATTGAATTACATAATGGGACTGTGCTTTGGCTTTAAGTACTTTGCTGGAATGGAGCCAAATTTATAAAGCCCATCACCTTTTCTAGCACAATATGAAATTCAATCTCGTCGTTCTCACCTTGAAGAACTCACTGACTGCTACAGCTCCTTACATATTTGTTCCCAGTGTTGCCTTCTTATGCTTTTGATTTATAAGTACCAGAGCATGCCCAGTAACAGTTTGTGCACCAAGCTTATTCAATTTAACTATTTGTGGATTTCCTACAATAGAAAGCACTCAGAGATGACCAGGGCACTCACAAAAAAAAATATTAGATGCAGCTCATGGTGACATTTAGAAAAAACATGCACAGCTCTGATCTTTAAATGGCAGACTAACATCTTGGGAACAAACTGGATTACAAAGTAAACCAGAATGGAAGTTTGACTGAAAATTCTCACAGTGAATTGCACAAACCGCTGTTAAAGCTGCCTGCAAACAGAATACTTCAGAAGGTGTAGATGACTGTTATAAAAATCTTCCAGAGCCTCAAAATAAGGATGTAATTTATGAAAAACATATCTCAAGTGAAGAGATTTTTCAGTGGATAAAGTGGAAGGGATAGGATAATCAAGTTTCCAGCAGTATGGCTACCATGAGCCTTTGACTGGAAAAGGGTGCTGCAGCAATAGGGAAGAGAGCCTAACCCTGCCACCTGCTTCAGACGACAAACCCTTAACTTTATGTCACTAGCTAGAAGAGAAATACTCTTTGAGGTTCACTCTCTGAATGTCACATAGGACTTATTTACCTTGTAATCAATTAATCAATTCGACTTATTTCTATTCTACTGAGAAGAGCATGGTTCAACGCTTTACCGAAGAACTTGATTAACAGCAGAGAAGGTTTCTACAGCTTTAGTCCTATATTTTATTATTGTGGATACCATCCCAATAAGCCCCACAAACTCAATATTTTACATATTTTCCTCTTAATTTAGGGAGTATGTAGATGTTCCATGTATTATATGTAATACTAGCTTTTTTCTTTGATCCTCACAGCTGAGTAGTTATCACATATTTTTTATAAAGCTGTACAAATATTGAAAAGATGCAATATCAGTACAATCAGATCACCTGATGTTTCCAGTTCTTTTACTTCAGTCTCAAGTTGATAGTAAACTGCTCTGACACTGTGCTGAGTTGTTTTTTCAACAAGGTTTTGCACAGCACAAAATATGTGCA
This sequence comes from Pterocles orientalis, assembly GCA_011057875.1. NCBI lineage: Eukaryota > Metazoa > Chordata > Aves > Pterocliformes > Pteroclidae > Pterocles > Pterocles orientalis. The sequence goes on along the minus strand of WKFP01014887.1, from coordinate 40,796 downwards.
CAACACAGACAAAGACATGGTAAGGACACATTAAAATATGTCATTTAGACCCAGTGACACTATCTGACCTAACAAAAATTATGAATAGTTAATACTAAATTCCCAATTTTATTAGGTAACGATATACCTTCTATAAACAGGAAAGATGACTGATCCCAAGGAGCTTTGTGTAGCACACATATCACCAGTATCACTTACATCTTTAAAATGGATTACAGTGGATTACAGAACTCACAAAAGTAAAGCTGGTGGCTTATTCACTTCTGTAAGTTATTCGATACTGGAACAGATTGTAAGTCTTAATGGGAGAGATGAAATTGTGATGTGTACTTCTGTTGTGCTGAATAAATGCAGTGAAATACAATCTCTGATTACGAATGGGTTTTACGCAATTCATCTTTTCTGATTCCAAAGTTTAAATTGAAATGACGAAGAGGCAACAAGGCTACCAATTCCAGAATATCCTTTCTCACTGCCAAAGGCACCCCAAGACCATTAAAATCTAATGGACTCTCACTATTCACTTCAGTAGCAGTGGGTCATATCCTTAATAGAATAAAAATATTTTTTCAGGATTAACAGACACATTGAATAGACAATAATATGCAATTACAGGTCTGAAAGATGTGTATCTTGCATTTTTCTCAAAGCATTTAGATTGTATCTTCAAAAACAAAACAAAAAATCCCCTCCTTTTTAAGTACAGCTTTGGTTTTGTCACATATGTAACAAATGTGACTGTGAATCCAGCATACCCATAGAAAAGACCTGTAACAGAAGGCAAAGGTTAGCTCCCAAAAAAAGAAAGAACATGTTGTACATTTGTATTCACAGGAACTGTGGTTGGTTTTTTTCTTTTCTTTTTCCAAAGGCAGCAATTTCAGTCATTTGAAAGCATTACAAAAATATGTCACATACTATTCCAAACAGTGGCACCCTTACCCTGAAAATTAATCCATCAAGAACAATCTTCATGAGCATAAATCTTTGCTTAGCACATCAACAATGCATCGATTTTCTCATCCAAAGATAATGTATTCATCCAATAAAAAACATTAAGGGGTTTTAGTCTAGTCTAATGTTGCTATATTTTTCTACTTGAAAAGAAATTTGTCAAATGGATCTGCCTTTTTTAAAAAGTTTGCTACTTAATGCTTTGATCCACTTTTCCCAAAATTTTCCTCTAAACATAGTTATTAGCTCTACCTTTGCCTTCACAAGCCCCATGTTGCAGCTTCAGAAAAGGTGAGGTGAAATGAACTATCAATCTTGACCACTGCATCCCAATTCTGTTCCTTTAGTCATTCATCTTGCAGACATTTTTGACTTGCATTCAATCTCTGAATTTGTTTGTTTGGCAGCCACAGTGTCTAGAATTCCTACTGTTTTTAACTCTTTATTGCCATTGTTGTAGAAAGGAAAATCTAAAGTACGTATTACATGTAACAGTTGCCTAATCCAAGCTGCTCTCCTGGAGACTTGGAACAACAGGAAAGTAGGAGTTATTTTTATGAGAAAGGATTATCTTATCTTCCACCGTTTGTGCTTTCCCTATTTACAAAGAAACCCCAAGGGAACAGCGGTAAAAAAAAAAAAATAAGTACAGTGGTAGATTCATAGTAATAACCTATTCCTCAATTAAACAATCCCATTTTTTATATTTCACTAAATTAATTTAAATAAATGTAAGAGTGCAGTTATAATCTCAGTTGAGGAATTTCAACTATTAGATCTACTAAAGGTGTGCACTAAAAAAGATGTCAGGCATAGTTTTACAATTAAAAACTAGTTTTACTCAGAATGCTCAGCAGCATTTTCTAGCCACCAGCTATCCACGTGATTCCCCCCCAAACCCCCCCGTGGGTATTTGAGTACTTCTGCTCACAGATCACATCGTCTTTGTCCTTCAGGCTTCCAGGTAGCAATAACAAACCTTACCAAACTGTTGGCGGTTTCCATCTTTTGTTGACTGGGAAGGTTTTCTACAGGAAAAGTGCTGAACCCTCAGGAAGTCAGAGCAGCACCAATTCATGTTTGGAAGATTATAGCAATAAATATGTAACAATTTATTTCTGCAACTTCAAATCACTGAGGGCAACCTTTACAATTGAAAATACAAACAAGTCCTAAGCCCCAGCAGTTTGAATAAGGCACAAAAACCCTTAAGAAGACAGGAAAATGGAAGAGCAGGTGACATCATGTAGGGTATTCAAGTATTAAAACAACTCCCAACATTTTTTTTCCGCAGTCTGATAGACCCGAGGAGAACTTCAATATCAAAATACAGAGGGATAATTCAGCAAACCTTAAGATGGGCAGACAATCTTAAAAGAAATTTCCCTTTTCCCCTCTGATGCAGGTGCATGTCATTGCAAAGCACTCACAAGCAATTTCTATTTCACCTGCAAGTTGGCAGGTAGCTGCAACAAATACCTGCAGGTATGCACAGAATCACAGGATCACAGAATCACAGAATGTTAGGGATTGGAAGGGACCTCGAAAGATCATCTAGTCCAATCCCCCTGCCGGAGCAGGAACACCTAGATCAGATCGCACAGGAACACATCCAGGCGGGCTTTGAATGTCTCCAGAGAAGGAGACTCCACAACCTCTCTG
>WKFP01014887.1:0-37670 GCA_011057875.1 Pterocles orientalis | reverse complement strand
AAAAATATGTGTAAAAAATTCCCTGGTTATTGCAGCATTACAAGAAGCATTAAATCACTTTAATGGTTCCTCCAAGTGCCTAGGACACTTTTGGGGCCCGTAAAAATAATAAATAATAATAATATTGGCAAGACTAGGTGAGATATTGCTCATTTTGCACTGCCACTAGCCTCCCCACTAAACACTTCTGTGTTTACAAGACAGAAATACACCATCTAATGACAGAATGACCTACTGTGTGACCACTGGATAAAATAAAGGAGAAAAAAATTAATCCACGCCTCAAGTAAGAAAATTATTTGCTGCATAAACTTTATTGCCAAAGGTCATCAAGTGCTACAAATTTGCACTTTACAGGCATTTCCCTTCCTTACAGAAATGCAAATCATATGTTTTAACAGTTAAAACTCTGTAGGGTCTGTAGCATTTCAACCGCGTGTCCCACTTACAGTACGATGTCTATATATTTTGTGTAACTAGGGATATCTTGTTCATATGCCTATTGATCTCCTTCAGTTCCCGTGAATCAGAAACCTGAAAGATCCTATTCTTTCAAATGCAGTGGCTTATGAAATCCCATTTACCTTTCACAGGTTGTTTTTCATCTATAGCAGCCTCACCTACCTAACAGTTGCTTCCACAGGTGGAATTAAAAAAAAAAAATAAGAATCCTCTTTTTCTAGGAGTAAGGTGTCAGCCTTTTTGGAAAATTAGTGTGATATTTTGTTTTGTTTGGGCTTTTTTTCTCCTTTTTTATTTTTTTAATTTAGCTATTAAAAAAAAGTAAACACTGTGTAATTTTGTGTTTTTGAAGTCCTGCAAACCATAGCAACTCTAGTTGCTAGGAATACGGATTGGAATAGGAGCATTTCATGTCACTTGCTGAACTGTCAGCAATGGATGCATATGTCATTTGCTTAAAAGTGAAAGCACTACCTGGCTCCAATTGCTAGTCATAAAAGTAGGAAACAAGTAAATGGCTGTGTTTACACTTTCTTTAACTGAACATGAAAATCTTGTGGATAGTACTGAAGTCATACACCAGCTACGAATGCTCATCCACATATTGGCAACTAAGAAAAAAGGGATATAATTCGGTCTCCAATGTGGGTCCCATAGCATGAGCTTGATTGGTTCATCAGTTCCCAACAGGTTACAGAGATGCTACAGGAACAAGACCTGTTGAGAAATCTCCAAGCTGTCTCACTCATGCACGTTGAAGCACTGACTTGACACACCACTCAGTTTATTTGAATACTGAAATCTCCAGGACTTTCTCTTGAGATTTCTGTTACTAATGTAGTAATGAAAGATCCTTTGTGCCTTATTTGGGTGAAGCAGGTATTTACCAAGTCACAAAAGCACGATGTCTTGTCTGGGCTACCTTTGCATGGGATCTGTAGGTCTCCTGCCTCTGAAGCTGACCATAGGACTAGCACAACATTCAACTGCAGCAAGAAAAGATCCTCGGTGTGTGCGTCAGATGATAGATGTTCAGTTCTTGTCTTGCTCCATAAAGTATGCATTTGTATACACCCTACATTAATATGTCTATGTGAAAGCAGCCTGAAGTAACATAACAGCTCTCTAGACAGAGGCATGATTTGATGTTTAGGGATTAAAGCACATGAAGTATAAAGGTCTGCATCAGTGGTTTTTTTTGAGAAAAACACATAATTATAATGGACTCAACTGAAAATGCAATTATGGGTTCAAATAATTTCAGACAGACATAGTCTATGACTAGTCTTTAATAGCTATAAGCCATTTGCCATTTACCACTTCGAAAAGACATTCAAATTTGTAATGAATAATACTAGAAATTATCTGACCTCAGAAAAAAACACTGCAGAATATGCAATTAATTGTGTGCTTTGCAGCCCAAGACACTGTAGGTGTAACAGAACATATTTAATTCCATAAGCAGGTGCCTATGAAGACTGAGGGAAAGGGGTTTTTTAGCCCCGAGAAGACTTCAGGGGTAACTACACAGCCTGACAATGACTAACAAAAGGGCCACCATAGACCCAAGCACTCTACTGAAGTGTGGAAGAAAGAGAGATGATGGGCATAACTTGAAACAGAGGAATTCTACTGGGTATAAGACAAAAATAAAATTGCTGTGAGGATAATGAAGCACTGGAACAGGTTTCCCAGAAGCTGTGGAATCTCCACCCTTGGAGGTTTCCAAGACCCATTTGGACCAAGCCCTGAGCAACCTGCTCTGAACTCAGCGTTGCTTCTGCTTTGAGCAGATGGCCTCCTGAGATCCTTCCCACCTGGAGGAATTTTTGCTGCTATAATTACCCCATGAAGTCAGTTTCCAGTTAAGAACTGTTCACGGGCTGACCGAAATAATACACTTTCATGAGAAAAGTGCACGTATGTTTTTTCTCTCATGCCTTTAACAAAAGCAAAATAAAGTACCATGTATTTTATTTTATATTTTATATATATATATTTTATATATAAAAAAGCAATATATATAAAACCTTTTTCCCCCAGAGACATTAAAATTCTTTAAAGAAACAAGCCAAAGATTTAGACAAATGGCTGAAAAAAAGGACACACAGTAAACTGTAGTTGAGAATAAAGACTGGCATTCAGCCCCTGGGAGTTTTTGTTCACAACGATCACGTTACAGAATGATAGCTGTCATGAACGACATTGTTCCTATCATCACATAACACATTGCAGATCTATATAAAAGATACAGTGAAAATAACAGTTTTTGTAATGTTATTTATAACAAATATATTTCAAGTTCAATGAATAGTTAAAGCTAAAGCTATGGTACCAACAAGAAACATTTGCTTGTAGACAACCTGACCTAAACAATATAATACCCAGGGGAAGAGTGGTTAAATTGAGTTTTTTCAGTTTGCTTTTCTACTGACAGGATGTTTTCATACTGGACTCAGGTCTGCTTCCATGTAAGTCACTGACAAAAGTTCCACTGACTTAATGGGAACATACTGGGCCCTCACAACTGAACCACTTTTCATGAATCTTAAAATAAGTGGAAAAGAGACACATCTGTTCATCCAAACATATGATTAAGGAGTTGTTGCCCTCCAAGCATCTCAGGCAATGCAGAAGCCCTTCGGAGGCAGCTCTGCTCAGCACTTTGTTTGCTGACTTATCTTTAGATTTTTAATTGAGGGACACATACGCTGGATGGTAGTTGCTGGACATTTGACTCTGATTACAGGGCCTGAGATCAGAACATAGTTGGCTAAATGTGACATAAAATCAGTCCTCCAGGTGCTACCTGTCCATGCCCACAATTTTAAATGCCTTGCATTCCCGTGTTCACCCCAGTCCTTTTCTGGATAAAACAATGCCAATGACTGAAATGGTCTGGGACAGAGAAAGTGTGCTCACTATTCAGGTCACACACTTAGGTGCTGACGTATTTGCCTGCTCAGCCCTGAAAAGCTGGCTCAAAAGTCAGAATGTGATTTTCAGGTAATTACTGGGGAAGATTTATTTCATATGCTTTGAGCACTTTTGATAATTTTCAGCACAATTATGGATCGTTTTGTGTCATACAACTATTCTCATATCTTTCATTGGGTCAGAGAGGGTGAGAAAATGAATCACCTCAGATGATTAGGGTAAAGCACACTACTTCATTTTTGGCATAATCTATGATGATTTCTTCCTGGAAGTCCAAGACTACATGGCAGGAGCCACCCCTTAGTCACTAGGGTCCATTCACTTCAGTCCCAGCCTGATAGAGCTTGGTGTCCACTCCCTGGAGAAAGGAGCTGCAACCTCACATCTACTGTGGGTTTGAACCAGAAATGGATTCATTCAGTCGCTGCAGAACTTAGTTACGTCTGCATGACTAGAAGCAGAGGCAAACAGTCCTCAGTACTGTTCTTTCCACAGTTCCTTCCCTTCCAAACCTCCTGTAGAAATGAAAGACATTTGCCAGAAGAAGAGGGACGTCTTAGGACGCCAGAACTTATAAATACACATTAACAGGCTAGCTTCCAAGCCCAACGTAATTTGGAACTAGCACTGATTTAGGAAAATCATTCTAAACTACTTTTGCTGCAAAACCTACTGGTCTTCCTTCTCAATGCTTATTTTGAGAAATGAGCAGTCCAGTTCAGATCCAAACCAGCTGAGAATTTAAGTGTCATCACATCCTTTGCTTTAAAGTTTTACAGATTACCTTAAACATGTTTAGTTACATATTACGGATCTGGATTTGTTAAAAAAATGAAAAGGTTACAGACTAACAGTATGGGTTCACATCTACCCTACAAATACTTTTAATTAAAATATTATCCTTTCTCTTCTTCCCCTGACTCAAAATTTTAAAAATTCCTATTCCCACGATGTTCTCCTTTTATCTTTCCATAATGGTAATAACATACTTCGTGCTTCAGATGGCTTTTGTAGCTCCAGCTGCGCTTCAGCATTTAATCAACTATAAAAGCCATTTATTGCTTCATAGACTCAATCTCCAGCAACACTATCACTTAACTATATGGTTGCCCAAAGCAACAAAAGGAAAGCTGTCTATACAGTATATATACACCCCATTCATCCTTTTGTGTAGTTCTAGTATCCAAGAGTAAATTATGGCTATTTTGTATCACTAGTAATGTACCTTTACAAAATCAGTGAAAGGAAATGCACTATGCTTACACTAAAACTATTTTTAGGGAAAACCACCAGCTGGTAACTTCAGCTCCCAAATTACTATTTTTTTTTTTAGAAGAGAGCATCCCAGATGTTTTATAAGGCATAAGAACCAGAACAACGCTGAGCCAAAAGTAGGGAATATTTCTCATCTGCGTCATTTTACATATTTCAATACTGAACATTCTGTCCTCTGCCATTGGATTTTTCAGTTATTCAGTGTAGCTCTTCAAGTTGGCCTTTGTTTTTGCTATACAGAATAATTTACTATCATCAGCAAGTTTTACTATCATTTTGCAGATGATTCATGACCAGGTTGAATAACATAAATTATTTTTAAACTCTACCGATGAATACCCTGTCATATGAAAACCATTATTCTTATCCTGTATTCTGACTGCTTTTAGTCAATGCAAGCATGTTCTCTCTTATAACATTCTTCTCTCATCTTAATCTTTTATAACTTTGCCTACTGGCACCTTGACTTGAGGCAGATCCTCCGCTTCTGCAAAGGACAGTTCCAGTACAACAACCTCCCTAGGCTCCTTCCAAGTGAAGGAGGCTACCAAAAAAAAAAAAAATCAGCTAATTCCCTCCATTAATCTGTTCTGGCTTTGGCTGGGACAGAGTTAACTTTTTTTTCACAGTAGCTAGTGAGAGGCTATGTTTTGGATTTGTGCTGAGAAGGCAGCTGATCACATACTGATGTTTATAGTTGCTGCCAGGACAGTCAATGACTTTTCAGTTTCTCTGCTGTGCCAGTGTCTGCAGACGCAGGAGAAGCTGGGAGGGAGCACAGCCCCAGTTACTAGCCTAGGATTCAACCATACATTTAGGATTCAGACCCAAATTGACCAGTGGTATATTCCATATCATGCATGTCAAGCCCAGTACATAGATGACGATCTGTCTGGAAACTCTCTCTTGCCCTCTCTCTCTCTGTGGTCATTGCCCCTCTCTGGAGGTTGTCTCGCTCTCTCGGTTGGCTCGCAGTCTCTTGGACGCTCGGGCTTCTATATCTTTTCCAGGATTGTGGTTTCAGGACTTTCCCTGCTCTGGGATCTTTAGCCAGGAATGGACTGAGCCTTGGCCCTTGGGTGGTGAGCAGTATCACTGTGTGTCACTCATCTGTGTATTTGTATATATTAGTGATATCATTCTTATTATAAGTATTATTTTCAATTTTATTGTAGTTTAGTTATTATATTGTTCTCTTCTCAACCCATGAGTCTCTTTTCCCTTTACCCCTTTAATTCTCTCCCCCATCCCAAGAAGGGAGCAAGAAGGTGCATGTTGTTTGACTCCCAGACAGGTTCAAAACCACAACATGTCTTATTGTCCTTGAGTATTCCTTTAACTTGTCTAGAATAAAACCTCTAGAATACAAAGGCTGTATCCTATACATCTTCCCCATTCACATCTTCTCTGAGGACCTCAGAAGTTCATTCCTATGGCATATTCTACATACCATACACCCACCCCTGCACAAGGCAAGCATAGCCTTCGCTTCTCTTCCTTGTGTGCTTTTCTTTTTCATGAGTCATAAGCCTTTTTATACTAATGAAACTAACAACCTGACTTGTACTAAATAATTAACTATTTGATCCTTTTGGGACCTCTAAGCCTTAATGTAAAATTTCAGTTCTCTTTAATGTTAAAAAAGGAGAGTTTCTCTCTAAAGAAACCAAAAGGAAGTCCCATAGCATTCTAACTCAGTTTTGTCTTACCCAAACATGATCATATTCCTGTTAGTAACTTTTCATAAGCTGTTGGGTAAATCTTTCACTAATTACCCACTGAATCTCAGCGATCAAAAAAAAACAGCTCTTCAGCTTTTGACAAGAGTGAAGGAGCTCTAAACCATCCACTTGATGTGTGACACCTTCATGTCAAGTTTGGTCATTTCTCTACAAAAGTATACTTTTCTTTCTAAAGCTGATTAAAAGCAATGCAGTCTTGACCCTTTGTGAAAAATTGTGAGTAGTCTTATAAACCCAATATCTTATTTTTATAATTTAGAATTCCATAAATATCAGGATTTTAAGAATGTTTTTCAGAATAATCATGCCTCAGATCAAAACAGTCAAAAGAAGAAACACAAACTCAATGTATTCCACTTGTCTTTACACACAGCAGTAGTGTGGGAATTTTTCATAGGTTTTATGGACCGAGGTTTAAATTAGATTTCTTGCAGAAAACATTACAGCCAGTCTTTCTTCAGCTTCCTGCAATGATTTATAGAATATTTGATCACTGAGTAGGAAGCACCAAAATAGGGATTTTCACGCTGACACTAACAGATACTCCCTACTCATTCAAGCTTTCCTGACCATACTACACCAAAGTAGATCAGAAAGAGCTGTAGCAGAGAAAAAGCAATCAGAAGGGACAAACATCTGACATAGACATAGGGCTGGGCAACCGAAAGACGTATGCATCATCAAAGCCAAGAGAAGGAGATTGGAGCACGAGTAAGTGTAGGGTATATTATGGATCTACGATAAGGAGATTTGAGAAGGAACAGATAAGGGGATGTGGAGAGATAAAAACGTGCACGAAAGCAGGAAAGATTATGAAGAACACAAAGCTGACTGGCCACAAAAAAAAAAAACCCAAAATACAAAAAAAACAAAACGTAGAGCTGGAATGTGAAAATCAGGACTGTGAAATGTTTCAGGGGATTACAGAGCCAAGGGAAGTGCAATATAATGATAAAAATAATGACAAGGAAAGAGAAAGGAAGGGAGAAACAGAGACTTGGTGAACTTAATTTGTGCATGTAATTAATTTGGAATTAATTTCAAGGCAAGCAGACAAGAATTTTCCTCTGTTTTCTGCAGCCCTTGTCCACAGACAGAAGCACCGATATCTGACTATTTGATGAAGAATAGCAAAGATTTGTTTTAAATTTTTCAAAATATATCTGCTGAATTACTTGATATTTAAAGATACCAGATTAACCACATAAACCACCAATCAGCTTCACTAACATGTTTGCAAAATCTTAAAGACTGTTGCTAAAATCACAATAAGCAGCAAAATCTTCAGTAGGAGCTAGAGAAGACAATATTCTTATTAGCCATCTCATTGCACCTAGACAAGCTATGCCAAATATGGATTTTGTCTATGATTTCCATGTCCCTTAAAATTTAAATGCAAACAAGAGTAAGTTTAGAGGTACCTGTGTAAGTTACACGTTGGGCACACTTCTAACTTGATGAATCATGGGCTGGTCCTGGCATGTTACTCAGTGCAGGTTAACTAGGAAGGTTCACATCTTCTGCATTAGACTAGGTAACAAGACTAGTAATGAGAGTCCAGGCTAGGTCATTTTCTCTGAGAATGAATAATTTTAAAGTCCAGAACTTGAGTGAAGGCACGTATCCATGTTTAACTTTCACTAGAATGTTCATAACGGTATTATCACAATGGAGGCATGGCTGAGGTAAATTACATGCTCTACTTTCATTTGAGCAAATTTCTGTGAATATTTTCTTTGCATTTTTCCCAGCACTTTTTTGAATAGAAGGAAACTTGTAGATAGCTGTAGATAAAAACCTGTGAATAGATGCCAACTTTTTACTGTTACAACTGCAGTCAGTTATTAAAAAAAAAAAAAGCCAGCTACTGCAAATGCTTAATACTACTTTCTTCTCCAAATAGAAATCATGAAATGGTAGACTTTTGAGAAGGTGCTTGACTAAAGTACTGAATGAAGTAAGTCTAAGTGGGAAAAGATGATAAAATTGGTAGCATTAAGGCACACGCATGCTTTTCTCATAAAACTGTCTTTATATTTCTAACCTGTTATGTTAAAAAGTCTCTGAAAAAAATAAGGGTTTCAAAAGCTATGACAATCCTCTACAACTTCTGGAAAGAAAGACTGTGACAATGTTTTCACATAAAATACAACTGCATCACAGGAACAACCTCCAGTATATATGGGCTAATTTAAACTCAGTCTCAGATATGAAAATATTTTCTCGTGTAATTCCCAGTTCTCGATACTTGAACAGAATCAGGTAGCTCATGCAAATAGATTTAATAATCTTATATATAAGACTAAAAGGGAAGGAAATTTAAGTGATATTGTAAATAGACTTTAAGACTACAGTATGACTTTTATTAGAGAATGCACTTTGCTTTCCATCACATTTCTCTGAGTTTACTGCGAGATCTTTGAACTCTAGACTTCATCAAAAGCACATCCTGGAATTTCCATTGATAATGTTGAAAACTATAATCTTTACCAAAGAAACTTTCAGTGATTTTTCAGATATGAAAACTATGGGCCATCATTGGTGGTTAGGGACTCCAGCTGGGAACCAACAGGCAGGGGATGTGCTTCAGGCTCTCCCATCCCACAGCCTGCCTCAGCTCCCCACACAGAAGAGGGGGATGGCAGCCCTATTTTTCTCTCTGGGCTGAAAGCCCACCATCTAGTTACTGAGATTAAACAAGCGATTGCCTGTCTGCTCAAGCCATCACATACATGTTTACAGCTAGCTGTGAACAGGAGGTTTCACTAAGGTTTAAACTAACATACTGTATCTTCCTTTAGCCATGAAAGCAGATTAGCTAATGTGTCTTGCTACTTATTTCCAGACAACAAGAAGATTACAGACAGCAACCATTTCTCAGATGGAGGGTTCTCAGAAGAGGGAGAAGCTACCTTGATCATTTGTCATTTCATGAACATGCCCTTATTATATGTATACAGAGCCCCAAATAACAGACTCTTCCCACCCGATCCTCTGAACAACAATATTTTAGCCTTTCTGCCATTCTGTTCCTTTATAAAATGAGAACTGCCTTCTCTCAAGGGGATTAGAGCTGACACTCACTAAAGCGGCTGCAGTGATGGGTTGGATAGTTCTGCCTAGGAATAATGAAAAATAAGTTGTACAAGACATTTTCAACCATTTTTGAGTTTCCTGCAATTAAACACATTAACATTTTAAATTCTAACATTTTAACAGCTGCATAGGGATCTCCTTTGCAGTGTGAGAAAATCCTGGTGCTCTGCAAGGACTGAATGCCAATATTTGCTATGTTCCCATCCAGAATTCCCAGGACCTTACAAATTGCTTCAAAAGGTACATTAAAAAAAATTCTGTATATTTGTCTTCTCTATGTTTGCAATCTTTCCCCATCCATTCAAAACAATTCTGCCACCCACTAGTCACAGGATTTTCCATTACTTCTTCCTAGTGTAAAAGGCAGAAAACTGACATCATTCAGTGTGGTGTCATGACGTTCATTCCTCATCCAGACCTTGAAAATAAGTTCTTGACTTTTGTTGTTTTTGTTGATCCAAAGCATTTGAAATGTATGCACTTAAGCCTGGTTGAGAAGCAGATTTCATCTCACGGAGATTTGAATGAAATACAGCATAGCTCCTTTAGACACTAAATACAGCTTATGCTACAGTAATCCTCTGAATTCAATGAGCTCCAGATGAATTTGGCTCTGACGGTATCTCGGCACCCACAGCTGCTGCAGTGCACTGCTACGTTCCCCATGCCGAGCTTGGCTGCACAAAATGGCACTACACCTCTGCAGAAAGGGTGTGGGCACGAGCGTCAAGCTGTGGATTTAAGAGCCCAAATTTAGGCTCCTAAAACTTAGTATAATCTCTATATAAACACACACACAAAACTAGCCTAAATTTCACATGTTCAGAAAGTATTCCCTTCCAAATTGCTTCTAGAGGGTCAGTACTCCTGTCTAGAAAAAAACAAAACAAACAAACCAAAAAACCAAACCAACCAACCAACCAAAAAACCTACCAAAAACCCCCCACCAAATAAACAAGCAAAAAACCTACCCAAAAAGCGGCAGTACGATGCCAGGAGAATGAGATTATAATAGACAGTAAAGCATCTGAGACCCACCTCTCACTGCAAGACTGTTGTGCTAACTTGGAGTGCAGGGGCAGTTCCTTTTGCCTACCAAAAAGAAGACATCTGGGGGGATATTAGATGGTTCTTGGACACCTGGCCACCAAGATGCCCATCCAGAACAGCACAGGTCTCTATTAGCTCCTATGCCATATCAATGTACCCTTTGCAGATGCCTCAGATATCCCAGGGCATCTAAAATGGCACTAGGTGTCCATATTCATGCAAGAGGGTCCTGCTCCAGATGTCACGTTCTGGCCATTTACTGATCTTCGTCTGCAGAATAATTCAGGTTGTTTTAACTCCTCTCGCCAAACATCAATCTGTTTCAACACAAGCTTCTCCTGTGTCATAGTTTCCTTCAAACAAACAACATAAATTCCTTCTATAATTGCAGCAATCTGTCTCAACTCTGAAAAAATAACCAGCATCTTAGTGCATATCTACTTCTGAAAACCAGCAACATTGAGTCAGACTGAACAGTGGGTTTATAAAACAGAACAGAACTATTGTAGTAGACGGCAAGAAAAGACAACACATTGTATGCAAGACAATACAAAAATATATGCTTTGTGTATGTTATTTATTCCTACTCACTTATTCTAACTACGTTTTAACAGTATTTCCATATGTGTAAACCCCCTGAAAAACTAAACCAACAAAATGTGAACAAATCTGCACAGGAAAAAATCCCATGATTTTATTAGGTCTAATGCTGTTTTGAATATAATGAGACACTTCTCAGAAGAAAACAAAGTCTGATTTAAGAAAAAGTATTAAGTAAAGGAGGGAATAGACCACTGAGAACAACACCTCTGACAGAGCAGTATTATGATTTCCCAACTGGTCAAAACCATACCAAAACAATAAATGGAAGACTATGCTTAATGTGAGAAATGTATAGTTGAGCTACTACTCCACAGGGATCTGCCCTAGCATTCAATTCCATTGCAGATCTAGATTACATTTCTGCTGCTTGAAAACCAGAAAGGCAGAATAAACTCAGACAATACTTTATTTGCATTGCAACTCGCTCCAAGTCAAGCCCTTTGTTATGCTCAAATGAGCAATGGACAGGCTATCACTGCTCTCTGACAGCATTTCCCCAGGCTGGTCTAATAATTAAAAATAAATCCAACTGTACCATGACAGTATCTACACAACATTAGTCACTGGGAAATCTTAGGCGACTGTCTTTTTTCCTTTTAATATTACATTTTAAAATGCATGTTTGTGACTTCTTTGGAATCCTGCCAAGAAGGAGAAAAAACCCCGTAATTAAGACATTGCAGGAAACACCCACCTGCAGAACCATGCAGAATACACTGCTGGCAAACCAGTGGTACCAGAGATATATTTGAAGGCCAAGAAAACATAGCTGGCTTCAAATTTGTAGGTACTAAACTTGGACAATGACTAGCTTTTTCTTGTTGTGTCCTCAGGGCATGTTCTCTCCTCTGAACTTTCCTATGACATTCATTTTTACCAGTCTTTGATTACCTACCAATGCCTGAGATCCATCACTTGCAAAGTAGGACTGCTAAAGCCTAGAGGGAGACTTAATGGTACTTTATGCAACACTAAACATGGTGGTTAAAAAAAAAAAAAAGGTTTGATCTGAGATTGAAGTAATGCTTATTTCATTAATGTCTGTTCTCCTGTGGTTCTCCAGCTGTTTCTTGGTGATACTCTTTTCCTCCTGCTCATCACAAGGATCAAAGCAATTTTTTGAGGGAGTCTAAAGGTCACATGAAAAATTGTATTCATTCAAAACACAGAGCATATGAAGTTATCTTTCTCTAAGGCCTCAAAATTTCTTTCTTCTGGGACCCTTTATCTTCAATTCATTTTTATTCTGCATGGTAAGAAAAAGCACACAGGAAGGTTTGGATTGTTTTTTTTAGTACAGTGTTTCACTCTGTAATGACTTCCTTTAGGCATATTTCAGGTGTTCTAATTCATTAAAACTGAGCTATTTTCAAACAAACTAAAACAAACACAGGGAACTGTGAACAGCTAAAAATTAAACATCAATTTCCAAACAAACAAAACCACTGATATTAGCAAACCTAACCCACTCATTTCCTGACTTGTCTTCTGTTTTCAAATTAACAACATAGCAACACATAGCTTGAGTTTTGCTCCCAGGTTGGTTTTAAAGGTTTCCTTTTAAGGTTTATTATCCTTCATTTCTTTCTCTCTACTATCTAATTTCATTACTCTTCTATCTCAGGACTAATGGAAGTGGCTGCCCAGGGAGGCAGGAGACTTGCCCCTTCTCTTACACCCTTCCCCTGTAGAACCCCGGCACACCATTGCAGGCACCCCAGGTGGTCCCTCACTGGCAATCCCCTCCTGCCTTCCTGCAAGCAACAACAACATAGGCACTTCTGGGGCTCTACAGATCAAGGATGTATGTAAAACTTTCATATTGTATAATGGTGGATCTACCCACAATCTTTCAAATTAGAAATTTCCGCTTCCAGTAATAGATTTTAACATAAATAAAAGGCTCACAGTGATACTGTTCAGGTACTTCAGATAGAAATACGGATGAAGAAAGGACAACTACACAGACAGCAGATGGTTTCCATCACTACATGGTTTCCATACATAGAAAATTATGGATTGAAATCCATTCAACATCTCTCATCTTCCTTACCCAAAACCAGTAATTGTCAGAAGCAGCAAGGACTTGGGTAACAGAACAGAGTAAATTGTCAGAAGGGCACCAAGCTGAGAAGAGTGACCAGTACCCTGAAGAGCATAATTAAATCTTGACAAATTGGAAATATAATTTAAAAGAAAAATATGCTGCTACTCAAGATGATCACAGGGGATAGAGACAGGGGACTCTAAGCGTGAAAATGAACTGTAATGAGGAACAGAGTTCCTTACATATTTTTTTAAG
This sequence comes from Pterocles orientalis, assembly GCA_011057875.1. Taxonomy (NCBI): domain Eukaryota; kingdom Metazoa; phylum Chordata; class Aves; order Pterocliformes; family Pteroclidae; genus Pterocles; species Pterocles orientalis. The sequence continues at coordinate 24,203 of WKFP01014887.1, read as the reverse complement.
GATGAGAAGCAACTGGCTTGATAGTACAAAAGGACCCATGGATTTCATCCACCAGTAAAGTATGTCAATGTCTCAGGCTGCTTTAGAAAGGGTAAACATCCTACCAGGAGTCGAGCATTGGATATATCTCCTTTCCGTACATTCAGCCCAGGTAAATTGTCACAATTGGACTGTGTGATCAGCGTTAGTCAGTTTCTGATACGGTATATCAACTCCTTAGGGACTCAAAAGAGCAGCTTCTCCTCCCTACCAAATAAACATGTGCACCTCAAGGGCCAGGATCTAATCTCCAGCTTAAAGACCCAAAAAACTCCAGTTAAAAAGGCTCAGATAGGGAGCAGCCCTTAGGAAGGCCTTGTTTTGAAAAATCTGCATCTGTTTGAAAACTGCAGCTCTCAATTGTTGTAGCAGTCTCTTTGCAATCTGGCAGAAAGTTTGAGTAGTGTACGTCCATACATCAGAAGAGATGTTAACCACTGGACATAGTCCACATGGCAGCAATAAGAATAAACAGAAGGAGGGGGGGAACCCTAAACCAACAATAAATCACGATAGTTTAGCCTAAAAATAAGATGACTAATGAAGAGACAGAACATGAAAACAGTTTTCAATTACTCAAAAGGCTTCTGCCAAGACTAAGAAAGTTATATTTGCTAGAGATTATTAGCAAATGATAGATCCGACATCTAAGAATGATTAATATGAGATGAGATTACTAAAGAGCTCACTTGAAAATTTTCTCTGATGCAAGCCAAACAGCATGGTGTAGCTGTTCCTGAATTGGCTTTGTTCCTCTCTTCTAGACACTCTCTGAATGTTCAACACAGCTTCGGGGTGGTTTTTTTTTTAATTACTATTATTTTTGGTATTGTTTCATGACTAGGAAAGCTCTCACACAACAGCACAGAGGCTGTATGAGCAAGGTAAGAACTTCACAAATGACTTTCAGAATGTCCAGTTAAGACTACTAAAAATTCAGTCATTACTTTTCCACAGTTCAGTAAAAGCTGTACTTTATTTCTTAGTCAAAATGTCACAACATTTATAAAACAAAGAGAGTAAGAAAAAGTATGTCTATTTTCTTTACATCTTTGACAGATTTCTACCATGATTCATGACTGCAAATGACATTTGAAGTCCAGAAACTTTCTGATGGAAGGAATATTATAAAATGAAATATTTAAATTAAAATAATTTAAATTAAAATAATTTAAAACAAGTGCCAATTTTTATATTTAAAAAAACATTTCACGCAGCTTTTATGGGATTTGCATAACCATTGATTGTTTTCAAGTAGGTCATGATGAAAAGATCTGGGTGAGAAATCACAGAATGGTTGAGGTTGGTAGGGACCTCCAGAGAGGCTCCCATCCAACCTGCCTGCTGCAAGCAGGGTCACCTACAGCAGGTTGCTCTTGGTCGTGTTCAGTTTTTGGGTATCTCCAGAAATGATGATTCCACAAGCTCTCTGAGTTGCCCATGTCAAGTGTTCATCTACCCCAACATTTTAAACAGCAACATAATTTATTTGTTATGTATGAACAGATTTTCCTCCATTTTAGTTTGTACCTGTTGCCTCCTGCCCTATCATTGAGCAGAGTCTGACTCTGCCTGCTTTACCTGCCTGTCAGATATTTATACACACAGATACCACCACACTGATCCCCCTCTTTCAGTGAATTTTGACTGAGAAGAGGATATAAATTCCTGCTTTCAAGAGGGATGTTATGGGAATCAATTCTAGTCAATGCATGAGGTCAGGGCCAGCACTTAGCCTGTTCCATCTATACTAAAGAATCAAAGTATATAAGTGGCATACTACAGGAAAAATGAAGCCCTTTTAAGGTTCAAGAATATGAGAAAAATGCAACTGGTACAAACCTGTGGTTCATTCAGACTAACAGGCACAGTTACACACCACAAAATGTACAAACGGGCAATCAGAGGTGGCTGTGAACAGGACACATCGCAAGGTGCTCTAGATGAGCACATGGGAACATGGGAAATTCAGTAAGGACACTTCTGCTAATCTCAAATGCTTGTCTTCATGAAATTAGTGGCAAAGTTCCCACCAACATCACTTGGGATGAAAATTTGGACTTAAGCCAGGCAGCTGGGAATAATGAAGAGTAGGAGGGAAAGTTCAGATGCTTTACGAGTCTGGACTTCTGAGTAATGTCCTACTGTTCTTATATCTCTGCTCCAAAGGAGTCAGCTCTGCTGAATCCATCGGAAAAGGGACTGGTACTCACCATCTTTCTTCTCTTTCTTTAATGTTGGGATGTTTACGGATTTGCCCTCCAAATACCCCACAGCCCACCTTCCTTTCTGTCCTTTGCAAAAGACTCCTCACCTCTGCCAGCAGTATATCATCCTTCTGCAATATCTGTGCACGAGGGAGCAGAATTTCCTTTCAATGAGTAATGAAAGCATTGAATTTCAGTTTAATGTCTGCTAAGTCTGTCTGGGGTGCGCATCCAGACTGCTCTCGCAGGGCAACGGATTTGACGATTAATAGGTTTCCACAGGTTTAATAAAAATCCTGTATCTAATATCCTAAATTACCTGGAGGCACTGAGACTGATAAACTGAGCTTAGGTCGTGATTATGAGACTTTGTCTTGATTTGCTAACATCCTTTGCCTGTGGTCAAGCTGTTAATTCTGACCATCCTGTCTCATAACTGAAAGCTACCCCCAAAACACCTCTCATTATACTTGGTGTTAGAAAACTGAGGAACGCTCTGAAAACACTTTCATGATGTTATTTTAAAGCTCTTATCAGAGACAAACCAGACACTGCAGGTTACCTGCTGCAGAAGTGCTCAACTGAAGCTCTTTGCTGCCCTCTGTAGATACAAGCAAAAAATGAAAATTTGGGATGCTGACAATTGAACTGCATTTCATTTCTTTTACACCCTCACCTATTCACCGAAGGGCATGCAATATTACACTGTTTTCAGCATATTAAATAATTTCAAGCACTAGATTTCACTCTCCCCTCCCCAAAAGACTCATTTAACTAGGTCTGGTTGTTTAAGACTGATACCAAGGTCAGACACAAGACCATCAAATCTCTCTTTGTGATGAGCTGTAGAAGGTGAGAAGCCCATGAACAAATCCAAACTTGATATCTTCTCCCTTGGTTTTGTTCTAGTGCCCTCAGCATTTCAGTATTAAAATGTGTGTTTAGAAAAAGGCAAGGGAAAAAGAGGAGTTCACATGAAATAAAGGACAGCTGTAAAGTTTTCGTGAAAATATTCCTCTCCATACACATCCTCCCCCTTTTTACTTTAATCCTAGTGCTGACAGTGTCTCACTTCATTGCCTTAGGCAAATAAAACACTTACTATATTATCGGGGTGTTGTGGAATTATCCTTTGTAAGGCACTTTGAAGCTGGAAAGTGTGAAGGATTATTATTATTACAGATGAAAGGCCTGTTGAAGCAAATATGCAAAACCACTCTTATCTTAAAACTTAACACAAAAGTCTGAAATCCTGTAGGAATAAGCACTTTATAGACAGCCTTTCATTGCAACTGTTCTAGGCGCTGTGAAAACTGCCAAGGAAACGGCCACTTTTCCACAACTCAAGTGGCCAAAACCAGGACACTACTGAAGAGATGAAATGGTGACCTAAAACACTTTTTCCTTCCTTCTTCCTAAACCACACACTGTTCCTGGACAGAAAAAAACCATTTCCCATACTTCTAAGTACACCTGCCATAGAAAACACTGTCATAGTATTAATGAATATTTAACTGCAACAGAGAATTTACTGACATGTACAAATACCAACCCAGTGCACATAGAAGGACTATGGCAACTTTCTGTCAGACTATTCGCTAGCCCAGATCCTCTGCATAGTGAGAACTGGTATTACACAAGGGACAGCATGTGATCTGCTTTCTGTTCCCGACTCAGGCTCAATCATCCTTGGCAGCCTTGACTGTGTTAGCTCAGGATTGGCAATTCTGCATCCCACTGCTAATGTGAGACAGTGACAGCAGAATATTTCTTGAGATGCTACACAGCGTACAGCAGAACAGGGTGCACATCTTTGCATCAGCTGATAAGAGCTCGGGGTGAGGACAACCCCCAACAGGCACAAAAGCACTGCTTTGCTGTGCTCAAAAGTAAAGTACTGTTGTTACTTGTAGATTCTGCAATTTAATCCACAGTTTATTTCCTTATTTAGCAGAATGGTTGCTCAGTTTTGGATAATTTTCAGGCGGCTTTAGCTGGTTGCACTGTATAACCAGAAGAATAACATTTTTCTCAATGGTCAGTTTGACTTAATGCATGGGAGCACCACAATGGAAACACAAATATCCTGCAGCATTACTGAAGGTCCTCAAGTGACAAATCCCAGAAATACTGAACATCTGCGATCCGCACACAAAACTCCTCAAAAAATATTTTCTTGATGTTTGTAAGGCAAAAAGAGGAGTTTTAACACTTCTATGAATAGTTTCTTTAGTGCTCCTTTCTGTTCACCTGACGCTGAAGCAAGGCAGCACCTAAAACTTGAACAATGCAACCTGGCATTATAGAGAGGAATTTCAGTGGGAAAAATGATCAAGAACTCACTATGCTATTGAACTTCTCAAGTTTTATTTCATTGTGATTTTACTGCAGTTATAACAAAAAACAAGAACAGCACCAAGACACACAAAGCTTTTTTATCTTTAAGGGGTGAATTAAGGACAATAAGCATCTATACAGAAAAAGTCCAACTTAAGCTCCCTATTGTGTTGCAACAGAGTGAATTTCCTGTTTATATAAGTTGTGTTAATTGTTAATAGGCAGTAACTATTACAACAAAATCCTAACATTTCCTAAAATTTCATCCCTATTTTGGAAAAATTAGGGCATACACTTGGTCACACACCGACTCAGTAAAGAACCTAAAATCCCTGAGAATATGAGGAAGCACGAAAGTAATCTTCTATTAACACAATGTTCCAACATTGTCATAGAAGCAAAAATTTTATGTGAAAACATAAAAAAAGTCTTCCTGAAGCTGCATTTTTCGACAAGGTTCAAAAGACTGCTTAATATTATTATAAATTAGCCTGATACAATTATTATTTTCGTCATGATGAAACCCTTCAACCTTACTCAAAGCCCATTTGAGTTATTTTTTCTTCCAAGCCAAAATATTTCAACCTCAACAAGGAAGGATGCTTTATTTCCCCTTTAAATATCAAACACAGTCTCACAAAATATTTCATTTTCTCAAAACAGAATTTTATAGTACAGAATATCTCCAACAGAACTCCTGGTCAGATATAATAAGAATGAAAATGTGGCACAATAAAAACAACCAAGAAACATTTCTAACAGAAAAAGCTGCTGCTAACAGAGTTGTCCACCATTATTACCTTAACACAGCTACCTCAGAAGTAAGGACGCAATACCTTCACTTGTGCTAAAACAAGCAAAGACTTTTAAAGAAGAGTTAATCCAGGATGTTCACTCTTACATGAATCAGCAGCATGGCTTATCTTTATCTGCTTTTGTCAAAACAGGGTCTCCTGCAGCCAGAAGCTTTTTTTTTTTTTTTCTTTTTCACATCTGTAGACCCTTCAAGCAGAAAGATGCTCTTCTAGCAGAAAGGTTTTTCAACAGAAGGGAACTTGGAAGAGAAAAATGTGACTAGAAGAAATGCATAAGTAGAAAATTCAATATCATATCCAATATTGCCCTTCTAGACAGGAAAGATGATACCCAGAGATGCTTTTTGTTTAGTTGCAGATTTTGCATTTAATTTCACACAAGAAATTCTTCTAGATTTTCAGCTTTTAAAGTCATTGCCAAGTCTTATCACCAACAGTCAAAACTGTGACTCTTTGGATTATGTTACGTACAGTGTGAATCACACAATATTAAAAATTACAGTTAAAGTACCTTGATTCATCTACCTAAAAATCAATGGTACAGTTTGGAAAATGTGGATTGCTTCCTCAGTAAAGGTTTTAACGGTGGTAGGAACACAAGTAAACAAGACAGCAATGTTTGTTTTCAATATCAGGCATTTTCCTATTTTTACTATAGGATAAGACAGGGAGAGCATCTCAGCCTTGTTCCCATTTCTGTTGTCATTGATTAGGGACACAACGATACTCATTTTTTCACGCCTGGCTACACAGATGGCTATATTTTCTGGTCTGGCGAGCCAAATACAATCCTCAACTGAGTGATTATTTTGCCAATGATAGGTAAAAAGTTTTGTCCTTTTTTTGTATCTCAGACATTAAAACTTTCCTACTTATACTGCTTGATTCCACACACATGAAGAAGGTAATGAATCCTGTAGTCAATGGAGATAAGAGTTCTCAGGGAGTCTAATTCACATGACATTGAAGCTGCCTGTGGTTCCAATGCCTCTTATTTAAGGCTCCAAACATTGCTAATATAGTAAAGTTTCAGTCATAGGAAATTTTAAGCTTTTCTAATGTAGAGCAGGCCATCAGGCTAAATATTATCAATCACTTGCACAAACTCAGTCTGGTGGCACTGACAAACAAAACAAACTGAATTTGGACAAGCTCTTAGTCAGCTGGATGTTCTGACAACAGCGCTTTTAATGATAATTAACTGCTTTTTGTACATGTCACCCACTGTTCCCCAGCCATCACTTAATAACCCGTGACCAGACAAAGAAGGGAGGAGGAAGAACTGTCTGAATGTAGGACATATGTGTGCTCTGAAGGTGGTGAGAACAAATAGCTATTAAATCTATTTCTGGAACAACAGTGCTTTTTCAAGAAAATACCAGACTCTCACAGCCTTCTGCATAGCATCAGGAAAACAGCCACTATAGCCACAAAGTGCACACTGAAACTTTTCATAGGGTGCGTGTACCCTATGTACACCAGGATGCTGGCAGGAAACCTCTTTGGTTACAAGTCCACCTGAAGTAGAAAATGTGGAGCTACCTCTCTCTTGCCAGACAGGTGTTAGAATTCTTTAGTGCTACACTGAATGACAGGGATGATCTTAGGAAAGAGTGACATAGTATTTGACACTTTTATTTTTCTTTGGTTTCTGAGTAAGAGAATTTCAAAATTCTTAATGTTATGTGAGTCTACCATTACATGTGCCCTTTAAAACTTAATCCAATGCAAGCGACTGAATCCTGCGGAATTCAATGGACTTTTCCTTACACTGCCTTTACTTTGAACCATGTTGCTCCTGGCAGTCGTGCAGGAAAACACAAAGAGCTTTTCTGTCCCCTCTCACCAGAGGGCTAATTACTCACTGCAGATACTGCTCAGTCTTCTTTTTACAAACCTATCTTAAATGGAGTAGTATTTTCTCTATTATAAATATTTTAAGAGGATAAACTTGTGCATCAAATGTATAAAGGACACCTTATAAAAGACATTTTTCTTAAGACACAGTCTTGCTACCACTGAGGCAGGGTAGTGCTAATGAACACAATTCACTCATTGCTGTCTACAAGATTAAAATATCAAATACTGCTGCCAAAGACTTAACAGAGACTCAATGCACAATGGCTTTTCTAAACTTCTGTAATAGCACTGAACAAGAATGTAATCTTGAAGGAAAACTACAATTAGAGCTTTCTAAAACTGTATTTTAACAATATCATACTGTTTCTCCATGGTGCCCAATGCTCACTGCCTTTCTACAAAAAAACACCGTAAGAAATGGGTAGAGCCTTTTAAAAAAGATTTCTCACCACCTGCAAAGTGAGCTGTATCAGCCTGTTGGATGCTTTTCAGTACCAGGTTTGATCTTATTTTGAAACTAACACTGGTGTACTTTTATCATTATTATGAAACTGTATACTCGCAGAGGCACACAGAGAAATCTGATTTATAAAAGTCTTGTGGGAATCAGATAAACCAGTGAGAGCTGAAAATACAATCTTTCAGACTTTCATTTTCCATTAATTTCAAGCTTTTCAAAGCTGATTACTTGAACAAGAAAAGGAAATGGAAGACTGTTTTTTCTTAGTTTGATTTTATAACGTTTCCAGGGGAAAATACTCAATTTCTCCTGCAATTTTAATACTTTTCGTTAGAAAATAATAATACTTACAAGACTATAAAGGTCCCTCTGAAAAAAAAAAAAACCACAGAAAACCAACCCAAACCTTGGAAAAGACAGTGTTCAGATCCTTAGCATATGCCTAGCACAGCCATGGAATTAATGAGTTAAGCTTAAACAGGACACTCTGAAACTACTTATCAGAATGACAAAATATGGTTAGCTGCACCTGTAGTGGTCTGGTGAATGGAGATTACTAGCCATTAAGGTAAAGTTTAACTGACCACTTGAAATACCTGGAAATTTCAACCATCAGATACCAGTTAGTCAAGGATGCAGACCCCACAACAGTCTTCCCTGATCTGGAGTCATTCCTATTCCAAACCTATTTCCTGAAAGCTCCAGAAAGGCAGACACTACACAGTGCCTGCAGGGATTGCTGGAGATGTAGGTACCACCCTTGTCTAAGGGGCAGGTTTTCCAAAGCAGAGGTAGCCAGCCCAGCACAGAGCCAGGGCTCCCCAATTTTCACTCCTGACCCTTGTGTCAGTCTGGATCTAAGCTCTGTGTGTCTTTTAGTGTTGTTCTCTGCCTCGTTCAAAGCTGTCCCTACTCTTCCTGACTCCACCTGCTGCCTGGATGTTTTGTTTGCCTGACTCTTGGTTCCACCTCACCTTCAGCAAATCTTTCTGATCCCTGCTACCTCATTATCCTGGGTACGCGCCCAAAACCTAAACCTATGGTTTGACTGCAAATAGCCCAGTCATTAGAGTTTCACTGGCTAAGAGTACTCAGCTGGAAAAATCTCCAGTATATAGCAAGAGCACTAACAATTGCAGTCTATAAAGAATTTTGATACAGTTAAATCCAGCTTGATGCAATGGGATATTTTTGACTTAGTAAGCACTAGCAAAGTTATGATTGCTAGGAGAGCTAGGAACTATGAAATATTTATGTAGAAAGACTTTGTGTAAGAAGTGCTGGCTTTAAAGGAACTGACCTTTGAAATGTTCCTTCCCAACAGAAGTTTCCATAGGGAACAGACAGAACAGCAGTTCCCTCTCTGTTTTTTTTAAAAGATGGCCCCACTTGTTTCAGGACTATGTGACAAGTGCGTAGTTTTAGATCTGAAGGAATCCCAATGGCTTAGAAACTTCCTGATCTTTTTCTAGCAGCTATAAGACTGAATAAGAAAAATTATCTTTTTGTTCATGTGTCATATAACCCACCCAGAGGGATACAGCATTCCCTAAGCATTTCTTAAGCCTTATTATTCGTCCTTTTGGTGTTACTTCCTATGTTTCCCTGGAGAGAATTAAAGAAAATCCCAAACTACTTTGAACACAATTGTCCGAAATTTTGCACCCAATGTAGCCACTTCTTACATCTGCTCCCACTGTCTTGAGTGATTATAGAAGGTTCACATGGAGAATTATCATGATCTTACAGGTTGCCCCTATAACCCGCACGCATGCTGCCATGATGTAAACCCTATTTCTTAGACAGTTATTTCCTTGAACTCTTCTCAAGCTAGTGAAGTCATTACAGTCTGAAATTCCAGTGCAATACTCCAGTCAGCAAAATCCTACAGATGTTTCTAAAAAAATTTTTAAAGCAACTATTCCTTTTAAAAATAACTCCAAAACAAGGCTTCATCTAACAAGTGCACACTACACATCACTTCACCCATTGCAGGCACTCCACAGGGCTGCGTTAATTATTACAGAGTTAACCACAGGCCCCCTCTCTGATAAAGCAAACTTGGAAAATAAATCTCCATTACAGTCTCCACTTCTCAAAGACCAAAAGGTGTAAGCAGAGTGCACTTACAAAAATAAAGGTTTGGTGGGTCACTGTGAGGTAGAACCCCTGTATTTGCCAGTGTGGGTGACTTTAGGCTAGCAATTGTTCCAAGACTTTACTGTTATTACAAATGCAAATAAAATTTTGCACCTGTGTACAAATATCAGAAAGATGGTGTAAGATATTAGGAATGGAGTTAAAAATTGATTAGAGCAAATTCTCAGAGAATAACATTATGGCATTGACTTCTAAGAGAGAATCAATAGAATATTTTGCACAGTTAAATATCTTCTCCAATTTAAATTTTATGTTCCGGCTCCGAAACCAATTAGGTGGCGTTACACTCTAATGATTTGCCAAATTATCCTTTCTAAAACAAAAGTAGTTTTTGACTAACAGAGGCAAAGGAAAACTGCAACTACGGCGTTTATTTCCATTTTTATAGCATAGCATATCTAGGGCCCTGCCTCAGTAAAACCATTTAAGCGTATTTGTAAATTCATAGACAAGAGAAGCCCCTACCAAATCACTTTTCAACATAAGAGCTTTTCCATTGACTTACCTGACACTGGAAAGTCACTTAATGGGTGTACTCGTGTGTGACAAGTAACATTCATGCTCAAGTCTTTGTCACTCTGCCACAAAACTCCCTAAGTTAAAACAAACATACACTCATAATTCCCAGGGGAAGGAAACAGCAGTGTCAGAACATCAGCATAGAGTGGAAATAAGCCAACAGAGGTCAGCAGTACATAACAGAAAGGTCTTAATACCATCTATATCAACTACACTTATCTACATTAAAAAAAAAACTTAACTGATATTTGGTGGAAATTTTTCTGCCAAAAATGGAGCATTTTTCATAATGAAAAGTATTTTTTCTATTTTGAAAACCATCAGTATTTCATCACTCAAAATACGCACAGCAGAGCTTCAAAGTTTTGTTAACTCTGCTAAGCTCTCGCACTGTGTTATTCCTTGGATGTCGGCCATGTAAGAGTCAAATTTCTAGTTAGATATCTGAGAATTTCACTGCAAGAGGGCGCTTAGACTGGACCAAATAGGTAGTAACTCTGACACCTCAGACTTCCACCTCCTTCACTTTAGGCAAGTAATGTTTTTTAATCAGAGAAATTTGTTTTTTACTTTTTTTGGTAAAGGTATGTATTTATCTACATTTCTAATTTTACCAGTGTCATAAATTATATGATTTTTTAACTTAAATTCAACACATCTTTATTCTTCATCTCAATTTCCATGAGGCATGATTGTTTCTTGCAGATAAGGTCTTGTATACACACCTGAACTCTTATTTACACAAGTTCAGAGACTTTTATTGAATTTTTAAATATCTTTGAGGAAAAATACAATTTTAAAATAATGGGAGATCGTTATGAACAACAAACATTCTCCTTTAACTAAACTGTAATGTTTATGCCCTATAAAGAACAAACTTTGGATAGACAAATCCCTTTCAATGGACATCTACTTGAGAAATATTACCTTCTAGTTGTCCAAACAAGGGGCTGCACACAGCTTGGCAACCATGGATTACAGTTAACTAACAGACTATTAAGTTTGGAAAGTAACAAAGGTAACGTGAAAAGCAACAGCTTAAAACAAAACCTTTAAAAAAGGCACCGATCTAATTACTTTTTCCAGTGGGCAAGGTTGTTAAAAACTAATTTGCCACCTGCTGTCACAGAACAAGTCTTGATCATTTTAGCAACGAAGCAGTCAGATATTTCACTGTACAAGTTAGAGCATATTTTAACTTCATGAGGGATAAGACAACACAATGAAGCAACTGCAGCAGGAAAGCTTACTGCCTGTTATTTGTTAAATACATCTTCCTTGTACATATTAATGTTCCGAAAATCAAGCAGGGCATGTTTATTTAAAAAGCAGGATCCAAAAGGTACTGTAACACTTTTTTACATTGTTTTTTTCCTTTGAAAACAATTAATTTTGTTAGTCTTTCCTCTGTATATCAGCTAATATATAACTTTAGAATAATGGAAACCTAGAAGTTTCAGCAGATGTCCTTATATACATTACACCCACTGATCTCCTGAATGAACACCAGCTTCCACAGAAACAATGGCTGATGTTTCCAAAATGACCACAGCAAATTAATTCAAGTTTTTTCCATTAATTTTTGGCCCACATGCTCTAGTGGCCTTTGAAATTCAAACATTGCTCTCTTTAACTTTCAGAGTGCAAAGACATAGTTGGAAAGCTTATTGTCATGCAGTGTGTGCATTCCTCTTATCTCCAAGGATTTAATTCAATAATAATGTAGTTCTGCAGCTTGTGCCCTAAGGTAAACTGCAGTCCTGACAGTGGCCTGTGAATCAAGATCAAAGGGACATTAGACCTTGATCGTGAATGCTTTCCTTCCATTTTGCATAAAAAGTGCCGTCACAACTGAGTCATGAAAAGGATCATTTCTAGGTTGTTTCTCCCCAGCTCAGAGATGGTAGAACAGGCTTTACTTCCATATTTTATGTATGTGTAACTTCATTGACCTCCTGCCTAATTTACCCTATCATCCGATTAGAATCAGAGCTACAGAGTACGATCTTTCCATAATGGAGCGATAATGACAGTCATTTTGGAATACATTAATAATTATGGACTGAAATCTGCAGCCCTTATGCAGATGAAAACTTGCACTAACATTAGTGATTGATTTCACTAATAGTTTTAGCTGAGCAAAGACTGCAAGTTTGGGTGTTACAGTACAAAACTTTTCATTTTCAGATTGTATATAGGCAAAAGAACACAGATGTACAGAAAAACATCTAAAATTTTTCATAACCAAACATCCTTTGCTTACAAGTAGGACTCCTGGTTGTGACTCTGTAGCAAGTTTTATGAGGGAATCATTTTTCTTTCTATCCATTCATTCTTTTGTAAACCTCTACTGTATCCTATCTTAATCATCTCTTTGTTACACTGAAGGCAAAAAAAACTCCTCTACAAATCAGGAGATACAATAGCAGTATGGCTCTCTTAGGATCTTTGTGTTCTGCCTGAGAATCTTTTTTGCTCACAATGCTGTTTTAGCTTCCTTCAAGAAAAGCCTCTGTCGTCACTGACTGCCTTTCCTCTCCAGTTTAGACCACAGAATTAGTGGGTGATTTCAGACTATTCAGGAAGATTTCCCCAAAGAAGTATCAGAGCCTGATACAGAGGACTCTGTACCATTGATCTGGAAAACCTGTTCTGGAATGCACACTTTGTTTTGTTTGCATTACCTACAATATATGAACTGTTTCCACGTCTCCCAAAGACAGTTTTGGTTAACATTTTATTTCACTTCCAAATAACAAGTGAAAATTGTAGTTTGCACTCAGTCTTCAGTTACACTGACACTTAGGAGTGCCCTCTTCACACTAGTTCTTTTTTCCAGGTTAAAAGGAAGACACAAACAGGGGGCTCTAAAATCCCCTGTGCATGTCCATTCAAGTCAATACGACCAAGAAAAAGGTTTTTCTTAAGCTTTTTTAAAAAAATTACAGGCTCCTGGCTATTACCCCCTCAAAAGATGTCAAATTTATGCCGAGAAGTAGGCACTGAACAATTTCTTTCTTAAAGCTTCAGATCCCCTCTCCCAAGCTTCTGTTCTGCTTTGAGAAGAGAGCAGTATTCCTGATGCCCTGGTTTACTACAAGAAGGTGCTCTTTGAACCTTTGTGGTTTCTCCTGGCAAGTGCAGACATCCCTCTACAGCACAGGGATCCAGCTGTCAGCACAGTCACAAGCAGAGGAGATGGAGAAAAACATGGAACAGAGAAGAGGGTGAAAACGCCAAAGGCAGAAAGATGAAATTAGTTTTTTTGAGGAAGAATGTTTACAGAAGACTAAAGACCCAGAAGGTCTTTATACACATAAATATGCAGATACAGTGAAATACAGAAAAAATGTTGTATGAACTGTAGTCTTGAGAGCGCCTTGACTACAAGAGCCAAGTTTTCAGGGAGAGGTAATACCTGTTACTAGACACAGGTGGAAAAGTTTTGTGAACAAAGGCACATATATTACCTCTAACTATGTATCTTGGTCTTGATTCACAAAGTGCTCCCAGATGAACACAAAACCCTTATGTCAGGAAGTATCTCCCCTGTGTTCAGAGCCACAGGGATGTTGTGGCCGTGACTTGTATCCCCTTCTCACACCCCAGGCTCTTTCCAGCCATGGCTGTTCACACCTCCAGTTCTTCCCGCCTGATGCCAATTGTCTGCAACCCCTTATCTTTTTCAACAGCAAGTAGCGAGCCTTTGACGTGTTTTCTCCATTTACTTGGTTTCCTAAGAAGGGTTTTCTTAATGAGGATCTCCTGTAATCCACTGCCCTTCAAACGGCACTGCACACAGAGCAGAAAGAACAAGCAGGAAAACCAAGCTGGAAATACAAGCCAAGTAAAATTTATCAGGAACACAAAAAATCTTCCAAAACAGATTTTCCTGGAGATGTAATATTTTTGTCTACAGACACAATTCTGACAGAGCTTTGTTTAAATACTGTTATGGTTCATCCTTAAACAGGAATACTAGTCTTTCAATACCAGACCTTTTTGACATGAAAACTTGATAAAGGTAGTAAAGTTTGGGTATAATGAACTGCAGAGAATCTAAACTCCTGGAAACATTCAAGGCTGGGTTGGACGGGGCTCTGAGCAACCTCATCTAGTTGAAGACGTCCCTGTTCATTGCAGGGAGGTTGGAGTAGGTGACCTTTAAAGATCCCTTCCAACACAAACTATTCTATGTTATAAACACTGTCCATAAAACACAGTTACAAATTTGCTAAGTTCAGACCTTCTCCCCACTGTTCTGTGTAGTTGCCAACATTTAGCTGCTATATGCAACTAAGTAGTTAACTGTTTAGTTAACTTAGCAATTTGGAAGGCACAGCTTCCTTGTTAACATCCATTAATACCAGCCAAATTTCCAGATGTATTAAACCAAAGCCACTTCTTATAATGCAGTCCACAGCACACAGGACTTTTTTCGATTTAACAGCTATGGAATAACTGTTATTAGTGTGCTACAAACACCTCTATGGAAGCATAAAGACTTCAGGACATCAAATATGTTGCAAAATAATACTTAGAGACATCAAATATGTCACAAATTTGGAAGAAATGTATGGCAGTGGAGAGATAAGAGTTGGCTGAGGGAGATTTAAGAGAAATTGAACTCCAGCTGTCATACCAGTGGCCACTGGCAAAAGTCTTCAGGCCAGAGCTACAAAACCACAGACTTTAAACCTGTTGATGTACCTAAACCTTTTGTAACTTGGCATTTCTGAGCCCACGATCTGATGAAGACTGTTGTGGTTTTAACCCAGCCAGTGACTAAAATACCATGTAGCTGCTTGCTCATCCTCCTCTATCCCAAAGGTTAAGTGGAGAGAACCAGAGGGGTAAAGGCAAAGAGACTCATGAGTTGAGATAAGAACAATCTAATAGTTGAAATAAATACAATTAAAAATATAAATAATAATGATTAATAATAATAATAATAATAATAATAATAATAATAATAATATACAAATTACTGATACACAGTGCAACTGCTCACCACCCTCTGACCAAAGCCAAGCCTGTTTCTGGCTAATGATCCCGGAGCAGACAGAATCCCGAAAGTACAATCCGAAAGAGAGAGAGAGAGAGAGAAAGCTTCTGTGCAGATCCTCGTAATATACTGAGTATGATGTTGGATGATATGGAATATCCCATTGGCCATTTGGAGCCTTTACTCCAGCTATGCTCCCTGATAGCTTCTTGTGCATCTGCACGCTAGCAAAGCATGGGAAGCTAAAAAGTCCTTGATGGTCTTAGCATCAACTAAAAACATCAGTATGTTATCAACATTCTTCTCATATCAAATCCCATACTATATCCAAACACAGCACTATTCTAGCTGCTAAGAAGAAAATTACCTCTAACCCAGCTGAGAGATTATATCCCTCTTCCAGCCCCGGTGAAAAGGATTCCTCTTCTTGTAGCAAAGTCCTGCAATGTGAGCCCAGGTCACGAACCGGGCCACAGAGCATTACTGGACCTGAGACTCCACTATCACCTTACAGAGGCAAGTGCTGGATTTGAATTGCTAAGAACATATGCATTTACATCGCTTGGATCTCTGCAAACAGACACTCATGGAGCAGAGTAAATGCAAGGCCTGAGGAACAGCATCTATCTCCTCTTCCTCCTCTACAAATAATCTACAAATAGTAAAACTCAATATTATTTTGCTTAGATTTCTTCCTCTCCCCCTGCACTACCACAGGAACATTTTTCAGACACCTACAGGAGGGTATATCCACACTTGGACTTTAGGAAATCCCATAATCTCAAAGGTGAATGAAACCTAATGGAGTAGAAAGATCTGCATAATCCTTGCTTGCCATGCAGCAAGATCATTTATATAACAGAATAATCTCTATTGTAATTTTCTTTTTGACATTGTATAGTCTAACTTCAAATTTATTAAATTCACAGGGGGTTTTTGTTTTGTTTTTTACTATAGCTACTCATTTTAACTTTGATTATTCTTTTCTTGACATTTACTCCAGTATTTCATGCTCTGTTTGAGAGGAGTAACTGGTTCATTCCTTTAGGGGAAAAGAAAAACACAAGCAAATACAATATTTGCACACAACCTTCATACACATCTTTGCTTTAAAGCAAAAATAAATAGTCTTTACATCCTCTAAATATTAAAAACCAGAAAGTCTTTGCCCTGGTGAATATCCTGTTAATTGGTTTAGATTTATGGCATTATTATACCATAGTTTAATAGTTTTTCTTACCAACCAAGGGAGAAAGCTTAGCTACACAAAGTAAATAATATTAACTACTGCAAGGAAAGAAAATTCTGTTCTGGTTAAGGCAGTGGACTAGGATTAATAAGGTCCTAAATTCCAGATTCTGTCACACTCTTCCTATGTGACTGTGGAAAAGATATATCTTCATACCCTGCCTTTGACTCCCTTCTGTAAAACAGAAAAGTAAGAACTATAAAACTATTTGGCAGAGCAACATTCTGGCTTTGTGCTGAATCACCGTCTAGCATAATGGGGCCATAATTTTGGTTAGGGCTTATCTGCCATACTATAATAATAAATAATAGTAATCTATGCCTTCATGAATAAAAATATCTGGATGAAGACCAAAGGGCTCCACTGCATTATTCAAGAAACTGAGTTAAAGGAGTGTCACGTTAATACCAAGAAATGCAAAAAGCATGAGCACCAGCCCAAGTATGAAGGAAGGCAGTGCTGAGAATTACCTACCACAAACACTGAGAATTTAGGTCAGGTCCCTAAAACACCTGTATCCCTTCCCTCTATCGTTGCCCGCTGAGAGGCAGGGCTTTGCCATGCAATGAAGGAGTGACTGCACTGCCAAGGAGCACGTGCACACACACACACTCTCAGTTAACCATCACCCTGACTCCACCAAACCCTGTGGCCCCAGCAGCACCTCCAGGGCAACAGCACCCATTCAGCTTGGCACTTCTGCCTTAAGCTGCAACCCGGGGCACTCCTTAGTGTTTCCTCCATTTCCTGCACCATTTCTAACTGGTTTCTACTAAAACTGATAATCTTACTCCTCAGAGCTATACTTATTTTCAAACGCACCGATCACCTGTAGGTGTAGTCCATAGGCACTGTCTAGAATCAGTGTGTGGTCTGGTTGGTTTTGGTTTTATCATAAAAGGGGAAAAAATAGTCAAATGAAATTGGTCTTGTACAACATCCTGGGCATGTTTTGCACCTGTTTAACTCTCAGTAAAACGGTAGATAAATCACTGTACATGTTTTCAAAATAAATGTCTGCTTATGGATTTAAATTTCCAGGTAAAATCGTACCCAACCACTGCCACATATAAAATACCCCATCTGCTGTAGAGGAAAAAGACTGATAGCCATTTTTTTCTTCCCTATGTGATTTATTAGTCTCGCACAATCCGGGAGAAGAAAAAACTGCAAGCGATTTGAGTGTCACAGATTATATTTGTTAAGCAATTTTTCAAAATTACTTAAATACTTACAATAGTTCATAAAGATTTCAGAAAAGATAATAGCACTCCAAAGTATTAAAAAGAGCAAGGAAGTTAGTGGTGGAATGTACACAGAGCAATTAACTAATTGCTCTGCACTTGCTTTTGCTGTTCCTTCTAGCAGAATCTCCAACACTAGCCAGGATGAGTACAGTAATTAATCTTTTTTAATCATCTGAGATCAGTGTGATTACTGGACACACCTTTTCAGTGGAAATCTAGTCTGATATCCTGCTCTTAATTATTCACAGTCATGATTAAAGTTTACAATTAAAAGAGGAAAAAAAGAGAATTCTTGCGCAACCAATTTTTGCAAAATTACCCCGAGTAAAGCAACAAAACCTAAAAACCATCTGCAAGACTTCAGTCACAACACCCTCTGCATAAAGTCAGCCAAAAGTAGGATGGAAATAAAAGTTAGATCTGAAAGTACTCAAGTCACTACTATAGAAACAAGACTCATCGGATGTTGCTTCTAGCCATGGAGAAGGCAGCAAACATCTCTCTTACGCATTGCAGAATCTGAGAGACTAAAATGAAAACATTCAGGAATGCAGTTCACTGAGATACATTTGACATAACTCCACATTTTAATGAGTCATTTTTAAAGTCAGGTGGTTTGACAGGCCATCATGCAATTGCATGAGTGAATCATAAGTAAATTACTTTTTCAAATCACTAACTGGAAAAAATAGCCAAACTCTAATGTACTATTTGTGTCGTTTATTTGCATGATTGTATCATTTATTTTGACAATTGCAAATTAATTTTCAATATGAATGTAGAGAAAGCTATCATACAGAACGCTTGATGGTGTATTTTCTAAGATGAGCACAGCTGCGTCATGGCAGCCTTGGCTGCCACATTTTTGCTAGTGCTTAAAGGGGTGGAGTTCAATGACATGTCAAACTACCGATTTAAAACCAGTAACTTGTGAAAAGCCATGCACTATTCCATTACTTAAATACATCCCACAGTCCTCTCTAAGTTTTCTTCTAAGAATACAAACATTACTTTATGCTGAAGAAGTAAGCAAAGTTTACGCAAAACAACTGAAATATAAGCAGTTTAAGACAACAATAAGATGTGTTGCCTTATATTTTCCAATTTACTTATCACAGTATAATAATACAGCTTATAATTCAAAGCAATAAAAGTGAAACAGAAAACAAAGAGCTTGATTCTGCAACTTATTAATGTGATCTAAATGGAATAACTTGCAAGAATCAGCATGTGGAAAAGATTTCCTAGCCTGGGTAAGCTCTCTTGGTAAATACTTTACTCAACTTTATGATGATACACAGGGTTTGGTTGACAGGAAAACTGTACATGTGTTTTTGAACTTATTTCTTACCAGAAACTGATAGTCAGGTGACTAATTTTCAATAAATTCACTTTTAAATTGTGACTGTCTTAGTAATATGGGTCTGAATTTGAATGTAGCACTGACTACCCACCCTGTACTGACAGTTCCCCACTCTTGAACTGCTATAATTTAAATATAATCTAAAAAACCAACAAAAACAAACCCCAAACCTATCACGTCCAAACTCTTACAGAGTTTTCCACAATTCACAATACTCTAAGGAAACAAAAAAACAAAAGCAGAACAAATCCAGACACAAACCACTACCCCACCTCCCTAAAAAAGTGGGAACAAGAATGAACGAAAACTGCAGCTCATACATACCAAGTCAAAATCAGAACTTACTATTCTGACCAAGAAGTAACACCAAATAAGTTTTACAGACAAGCTGAGATGATTTATACGATTCCAGAAAGAGAAAGTAAGATCAGAGAAATAGACCAGTTTTGTTAAAAGCCTGGAATCCAAAACTATACTTTTGGCTTCTCATAATGCCATCTTTTGAATAAGTACTAGTAATAATAGTCAAATAATAGGACACCATACAAGTCCTAGCAGAATATTTTGAATGTAGGTGAAGCTAAGGTTAAAGAATGGAGCTTTATAGCTATTAGAAAATATTTTCAGGAAAGAATTCCTAACAATGCTGTTAAGGGGTGTTCTGGTACGGCACAGCAACACACTTTCCCACTCATCTAGAATATGTACGGAAGCATTTGTACTTCAGCAGTTCAAAGACGCCCTACTTAGAATTGAAAACCCACTGTGACAGGTAATAAGCGTACAAAGTGAAAGATGTTAGACTGGCAAAATGTGCATTTTGTTCCAAATCAGTTCTTTAACCCCATATTAAAAGACAAGAGAGGGAGAAGCAGAGGAAAACAACAAATGATGCTACAATTCTGCACTTAACCCTTCTACAGTGCACTGTAGTTATTCCAAGCATGTGATGATTTGAAACATGATCCTATAGTTTAATTTAGAAGGCATGAAAGCATTGTTACCAGCAAAGGAACTGATAACAGAAAGGTAAGGATGATTAATAAAGCAAAGAAATAAATGTTGCAAGCCCACATGAAAAATGTGAACTGTTTTTTTATTTACTTGTTTTTTATTTATTTCTTAAATAATACGGTAGTGAAAAATTAGCAATGTTAAAAATGCTTCATGTTGACTGTCTGTTGGTTCTGTGCTAGAATAAGTCCAAGGACAACTCTACCTGTCTCTCTCTGAAATTATCAGCCATTCTCCCTTGTTCTCTGATGGCCACTTGGCCTGTAGTTCATGGTCCTTGGTTTAATTCAAACAGCTGGCTTTGCAGAATCAATAGAATAAATCAGAATGCACATTCATCCATCTGTGAAGACAGCTCACTCTGTTCTCCCTGCTGGAACAACGTTTAGATGGCTGTATAGGGAAACTAAGTGAGTTGTTTACGATGGCACTGGGAGCACGCAGCCAATGCTGTTTGTAAGGGGGTTAGATCTAATAAGCCAAGGCTGTGACAGAAGCGTCTCACCAGCATACTTAAGACAGTCACCATTGCTCTTGCTAGTTGCTCAGGCAGTTGCTGGAAGTACACCACTCATCAGGAAGGTGCCTTTTATATTTTCTGGTAAAACAACGGAAAAAAGAAAGTTGCAAATGAAGTACTGCATTTAATCTGCTTTTAGGTTAAATCCTTTTAAATTGAATTCCCATTTTGAAAAATTCTCAGGTATATTCACATAAATATGTGAATTTCCTCATTTTAAAAGTTGTCAGTTTTCCAAAGCATTTAATCGGAATTATTTGTTGAGCTCAAGCTAAACTCACGGATGATTTTTATTTCCACAAAAATCCATTTAGGAAAAAATTCTCATTTTCCAAACAGGATGCAAAAATATCACACATTTTCAAATGGCATTTCCTCAACTCTCAAAATTGTGTTAGTAGTTATTGTTGGAAGTTTATCCATTATGCTTTAAAGAAAATCTTACAAAACTCAGATGCCAGATTGGTTTATATTTGCCATCCTTAATTCTGCCTTTCTTTTGGCTAACAACTGATTTCTAAGCTTCACGCTTTGATATCAGATCCTAAGGCAATGTTTTCTGTTTTCATTACAGAGGTATCAAACACTGGACATGAAACACCAAAGCCTAAACCTTAACTGCTATTAGTTATGAAGTTAGTTAATGCAGACTTCAGTGAAAATCTGGAGTCAGCACTCAGGCCTGAATTTGTGCTATGTATTCTTTTACCCATCAAGAGGCCAGGAGTTTCTCTGAGACTTTATCAGGCATTCATACGCTTCAGTGCAGCAACTCCTATAGCTGCATGTCTGCAGATTTGGTAACACTTTGACATTAACTTTGTTTTCTGAAATAAAAAGACAGTAACTTATTATCTGACTGAATTCTATGTGGAATCAAGCATTTATTTTTCTACTTAGAGCAGTTGATGTTTTGAGCATGGAGAAGCAGTTCAGCATCAGGGTGTTTCCTCCTGCACATGGCCTGGGAAGAAGCTACAGAGACCAGCCAGCTGCAAAAGCAACACTACGGCTGCCTTCAGACACCAAAGGCAGTCTTCCCAGCGCTTTCTCTGTGATGAACTACTGCTCTGTCTTTCCCTTTCTCTTTTCCATTGGTGGCTTTGTCTGCTTCTCCCTGCTTGGTTTGCCCTGTTCCCCATACATGTGGGGAAGGGACAGTTGCCAAGCACTGCCATCTCCAGTCACAGCAAACCCCGACCCTCCCAAATGCACATTCAATATTTCCACTTGGTTTTGAGCCAGGGAATCAAGCCAAGTAGTTCGATCTGTGCCATCAAAAGATTTCACCGAAGTGGAGAAGTGGAGAAAGGAGATGAGGATTTGGACAAGTGGGTTCTGGGAGGACAAAGGTGAAGACAAAGTAGAGAGGCGGGGAATGCTTGTTACATATATTTTAGCTTTCTAAGAGTACTGTTTTCATACAATAATCAGGCAAATTATAGGATGTTTTATCTATGTAGCCAAACATTATCATACAAAGTTATAAACGTGTCTGGGCTAAGAAATTCTCCTGATTAGTCAATGTAATAAAAAGCAGAAAGACTAAAATATGCAAATTAAAACACTCAGTGGAGCCTTTGTAATACCCAAAGCCACTTAGCCAGGCTTCAGAAAGACAACACACATTTTATGGTTGACATGAAGCAGCACAGTTGGGAACTGGCTGTTAGGACCTAAATGCTACCATAGGATTTGGTACCTTTGCTGCATGTCACCTGGTGCAAAGTCTTAATGGCATATTCTGGTAATGCACGTGGCCACTGCCAGCACTCCTAGCAACGACAAGTGAAGAGTCTTTGTTAGGAAAACTGGACATTTGTTCTCTTTTGGTTTTAGAAGATGCAGCTGCAGCCAGGGTAGGATTTTGGCCCTTAAAAACTGAAGATACAATTAGCTCAGTTGAACTTACTAATTTTAAAGGCATCGTTGAATGATAGATACAATTCATTTCGAAGAATGACTAAATACTGGAAAACCTACAATAACGTCAAACAAATGTTATTAAATACTCCACTGTGGAAGCTAAACTGCTGCCCTGGTTAAGGAGGCCAACTACTCTTACATCTATTCAGGCACACAGGATTAATTAACAGGTTTTATTTTAAAAGCTTTGCAGAAGTTTTCTTAGGTTATTAACTTGTGTAATCAATCTTGTCATGTTATTCTGATTTTTCATTTTCTTAGGATTATTGCTAATGGTAAAAAAGTAATTAGCAAAATTTGGGAATTAGGAATGACCAGATTCTAACAGAAGAAAGCAACAATGTTAAACAGAACTACCTGGGCTCGACAGAAAAATATTAGCAGAACAGTTTGATCAACGGGGGATCCTGACCTGCTAGACCCTAAGACTTTGTGACATATGAGTATGGGATGTCTCCGCCAAAGTGAAACCCTGGTAATTTTCTTTTACTTAAAGTTACTAAGCATTATTTTTCAGATTATATTGACTTTGAGTAGCTTGGGGAAAAAAAAAAAACAACATAGAAACAAACAAACAAAAAACCCCAAACCCAACTCATAAAACATGTAAGCTGACAGAAGAAAAAAAAATAGACCTTCAGTGGAGATGTAATACATTCTACACTGTTTTCTCATGATAACAACACTTTCAATGATACGTAAAGTACAGCTCCTACATTTGATGACAGACCCTTTTTAAAATTGTCAGCTAAGTCAATCCACTACACTTTGAATATTCTGAGTTAGCACAGTGTTTAGCTTCCTTTGGGACAGAGTGACAGAGTCTTTGCTGGTTTATGAATATTTTTTTATTTGGGCAAATACAACCTAAGTTATTCAAAACTGTATAGATAAGCACAGGCTACACAATTAGTAAGTTACTAAAACAGTTTATATACTAATGGCTACTTTTGGAAGCAACAGGAGTTCATCTGACCCTGAAAGTGAACACTTAAATGTTTAATAATCAGTAAGTTAACCGTTAAAGTGAACATTGCTTTAAATGGTTATTTTACTTCAGTAAAAATAATATTCGTGATGGTCCTTTAGAAAAGTAAACCACACGAATAACATCTAGGCTAGAAGTATTCAGTTGCTCTTTGTGAATGGGAAACAAGTATAAGAAAATTTCTGATTTCATTGAAATCATAGAATCATAGAATGGTGTTTGGAAAGGACCTCAAAGATCATCAAGTTCCAACCCCCCTGCCATGGGCAGGGACACCTTCCACTAGCCCAGGTTGCTCAAAGCCTCATCCAGCCTGGTCTTGAACACCTCCAGGGATGGGGCGTCCACAACTTCGCTGGGCAACCTGTTCCAGTGTCTCACCACCCTCATAGTGAAAAACTTCTTCCTAATGTCTAGTCTAAATTTACCCTCTTTTAGCTTATACCCATTACCCCTTGTCCTATCACTACCCCCCCCCCCCCCCCCCCCCCCCC
>WKFP01014884.1:412383-425466 GCA_011057875.1 Pterocles orientalis | reverse complement strand
AAAAAAAAAAAAAAAAAAAAAAAAAAAAAAAAGAAGAAATTTCAGGTACGTCAGTCACAGTGTTGCCATCTGCCCTTGCTGTTGTATGTATGCAGCATTGTTCTCCTGATGCTTGATAGTTTCCCAGGGCTTTTAATCCATGTAAATGAGACATGTCAAGAAGTATCTTTCCCTGGGTTAGTGTTTAGTGTATTAACATTGCCTAGGAACTAGGGGGAAATAAATATTTCTTCCTTCTTCCTGAGATATTCCTGGCTGACTGACAGGTGGGTGGCTCAGTTGGGGAGACTGAAAGGTGGCTCAGTGAAACTCTTGTTGCTCAAAAGTAAATCTCTTCTCCGTTCCTGTCTCTGACATGTTTAGATTGCAGAAATCTACTCACATTTAGCAGGGGAATTAGCACTTATCATAAACTCCTCTGCAGGAGCATTTCAGTCTTAGGCCAATGTACAAGAAAGCTCTGTGTCTCTTTCTTGCATGAGTTTCACCTTCCAAGCTGAGAGTTTTGTATTGCCTGAGGGATGTACCTGTCTGGATCATCGTCAGGAGTGAAGGAGCCTCTTGGGTAACTATTGGCAGTTTCAGTGTGAGCTGTGCTCCTTGTGCCCAAAGTGGGGCTTTGGTGCTTTGAGCTTGTAAACCACAGCCTTTAAATGTAGAGTGAGCAGTAAACAGGACACAAACCTGATCTTGATGAGGGACTTAATGCCTATTGCATTATGTTGGTGATACTCTAGTTTTTTAGGATTGTGTAGACTTGGTCACTTTTGGTGAAAATCCCTGATTTGTTCAATTTATTATTAAAGATGTAATCCAAAACAGGTTACTTCTCCACATTCTGTTTTGATTAATTCAGTTCGCTTGAGATTCTGTGTGTGGTATGTACACCAATGCAGATGTATACAAATGACTGCAATATTAGCCTTACTGTATTTTTGCTGAAAGCAATTCTATTATGTAAAAGAAATTAAGTCACTTCTTTTGCATGTAGTTTGTCATTCCACTAGACAAGATTTATGTATCTTTAGGTGATCTGACTTTAACTGATTGTCCTACCCTTGAGGATAAGCACTGCAGCTATCTTCTCTTTTTGAGACCTTAGTTTCTGCGCTGTATAGTTCATCTAAATCCAGTCATAGGAGAAAACTCTTACATTACCAGCAGGAAATATGAGCTAGCTCGATTACTGCCAAAGGTTATAGATGCATGTATGAAATACACACAAATGTAATACAAGATAAATACAGTCTTTTTATTTGCCACCTGCCAAGGATGTAACTGTGCCTGTCCTGTCAATACGTTAGTGGTGAAATGGACAATTCTTTCCCTAGGTACCAGATCCTGAAACACCTGACCGGCATGATTAGTTTGTTTAGTTTTATTGCTGCTGGTTTAGCTTACAAAAATGTGGATGGACTTTTTTTTCTTTTTAACAATGTGCTTCAAGCTATACTGGTTTTCTTTCAGCTAAAAATATTTCTATTTAAAATGTCACATCTATAATATCACATCCATTATTAACCTCTAAGGAAGCCTGAACTTTTGTACAAGAAATGAACAGGGTCACTAGAACAATTTTTTCTTTGTCTACTCTGTTACACATCAACTATAAGAATTTTAGAAGATCCTTAGGGCTGCTGTAGACCAGCTCTACATTCCAAAACGAACAAAGTCAGTGCAGTAAAGGCATATTGCTGTCCAGCCCCTTGCTGGCCACAGTCACCCATTTCATAGATTCAAGTTGGTGTCATCCTCTTTCACCTCGGTGCTTATCCCATCAAGGGATTTAACCTTTCTAACATGACTTGTTTTCAATAGACCTTGTTTTATTTTTTTTTTTATGGACTACTATTTGGTAGGTGTTTGACAATTAATTTTCACTTATTTCCATCAAGGTGAGGCTGTCTGGTCTATGCTTTTTTTTTCTCCTCTGGAGAAGTCTGGGGAAGAACAAACAGAACCTCTGGGCTCTTAAGCTGCTGTTGCCTGGAGCTGTGAAGGAAAACCTAATGGTTTAGAAGTTGCTTTGGCTGGGGTCTCATGAAGAGGAAGAACTTTTGCTTTTAAATTGTAATGTGAGTTCTGTGAATATGTTTATAAGCATAGATGTGTGGGTTTGTTTTGTTGGTTTTTTTCTTTTAATCAGTCTGCTAGGACACAAAGCTGGAAGAATCAACGTCATTTCATTTTCTCTTTAGTGGGAGTGGGATTTTTTTTTCTTGATTTTGAAAGAAGGAAGGAGCAGTGAAAGAACTAGAAAGTGATTTGGCTTAAAGTAAGGCTGGGATTTCTGTCAAACTGAGTGTGATAGTGAGATAATATGTTCTCCTTATTAACGTGACATGGAGCCCAAGTAAAGATTTGATGCTGCAGTATAAACAGCACAACACTCCATATTTAGTAACTTCATGATCATTAAAAATAGGAATTTACTGTGTTGTTTCATCAGTGGAAAGTAGTATGTAGTGTCATGTAATTTGCACATCATTAGTTTAGGGTGTGGTTTTAGTACATTCTAGTTTCAACTTGACATAACCATTTTCATGGACTACTAGGCTCTATAGATCTACCAAACTATAATTTACACGTTCATACTTGGAAATTAGTTTGTAATACTTCCAGTGCAATTCAGTCAGAAGGACTGGGTTTTTTTCTGTGGTAGTGTGATAACGAAACAATTTTTCATAGTTTTTTGTAGGTACAATGCACAGGACAACTGTATTTTTCTCAAATGCATTGTTTCAATAGATACGAGATGTGGCAAAACCCTCCCCAAATCCATTCTCAAAAGACAGGTTGCTGTACTTCTCTATGCCAACAACAGCTTCTTCTGTGCAAAGCTTCATACAGTACAGGAAAAAGTATTAGGGCACCAGATCTCAAATACCCCCTGAGACTTCCAGATGTCACAGGGCTGTCCCTGTTGAATAAAAAAGCGTTTGCCCTGGTTGTCATTGCTGTAAATTCAGTGGAGACCTGGTAGTTGTACTTGATACCAGTTTGAATAATCACAGTCATCATCACTGAATACATCCTCTCTATAGTCAGAAACCATTTCTGTACCAGAGTAACTCACTCACCAGTATAGGGTGCAATCTGTTCATTTCAGTTTCAGTGTAGATAGCTGTATGTTTCTGGCGACACCCATGGAATTAGTATTATGGCAAGATAAGTCTGTTCTAAAGACCATCATTTCTATTTTCAATGAGAATTAATGAAGAATTGTTCTGTATGTAGTTGTACTCACAAACTTCATCAAGAGGAAGAGAAAGGGCTGCCTTGTCCCGGGCTGGGTTTAGCTACTAAGGAGGAAAACACAATTGGATGGGTGAAGCTCATTGACACGTTGTAAGGAGGAAGTCGCATGACTGGATGGGATAAAGAAATAGTTTGAAAGAAAGAGATCCAAAAGGAAAAGGAAAGTGGGAAACTTACTTTCTTGTGTTTGTTTCTTTCTGCTTTTCTTCTTGCTGTTTGTGTTAGGAGCCTTAAGTTGTCCAGTGTCTTTTCTTTCTCATAAGGAAGTCAGTGTGGCTCTACTGGCAATTAGATGAGAAAGGCAGAGACTAGTAGCATCATGATTGCGCATAGCCCAAGAGGAGAGAAGGCCAGGTAAGAGTGGGCAAATCACAGCAGCTCTAGAAGAGTTTTCTGGAGCAAACTGATATTTCAGAACTTCCAACGCTTATGCTACTGACTTTGCATTTTTTGTTGCTGTTGTTTTGGTTTGCTTGGAATAAATCATCTTATCACTTCTCAAAAAAAAAAAAAAAAAAAAAAAAAAGCCTGAGTTTGAACTAGGCACACCTCATTCTGTACAAGTGCAATAGTGATGCTGTTAAAGCCAAGAAAGAGAAAGGCTTTATTAAACTCAAAGGTATTCAAGTATTGTTGCCAGGTACTTATTCTTTTACTTCGCAGATGTTCATATACTGTTTGCACTTGGCTGACAAGTAAGGGTAGATATTGCTGCTTGCCTCTACTCCTTCCTGGCGTTACGGAACAGCTTTGTAGTTAGTAGATACATATGACATACAATGTCTTCTCTCTTTATCCAGTGTTTATCCTACTTTACATGTGGTTCAAGAGGCATATAGTAAGAACTGTATTTTGCTTTGTAGAGGGTCAGTCAAGTTTGATAGAAAGTGTCTAGATTGCTGATGTAATGTCCTTGTCCTGCCCTCGACAGTAGGAGGGGAGGTGACCAGGTGCCTAGCTGAGGTGCTTCAGGCTAAGCCCCTAGATGAAGCTGAGGTGGACCTGGGCTTTCCTACTGTTAGCGCTTGTCAAACTGCAAAGCAAGGTGTTCTCTGCACATTCCTGCTTTGGAAAGGAATTTGAGATTTTTCTCTCCCTCTGTGTGAACAATTAAGTGTATGGAATAAGAAGCAAGAAGGAGTTTATTAGTTTATTGAGCCTGCTTTTTTCAAGCTAGAGGGTGTGCAAGATCAACCCAAATTGGTATGTGACACTTGCCTCTATATATATGTATGTATACACACACACACTATTGCAGTAATGAAGAAAGTCACTGCTAACTTTGATTTAGAAATATGATGATAACATTTGAAATTAAATTTAAAGTAGCTACTGGAAAAGTAATTTCTGTTAATTTATAATCTTATCTTAATGCCTAATCACTAATGGGTTTATTTGAACTGATCAGGGTTTTCTTGTCACCTCAATGCCACCGGTATAGCTGAAAAAAAAACAGCTGAACTTGACACAAACTCACAAGATATAGAACCAAGATCATAAGAATCTTATTTTATGTAATACTCTGCCATACACCTAGTGTGTGTATTGACCAAAAGTTAATTCTCACTTGCTTGATTAGTAGCCTGTTTTTTCAGTTAGATATTTAAATGTAGAAACCAAAGAATCGGCCATCCTTGTAATTCTCCACCTTTGGTGTTTAAGAGCTGTCGAAGAAAGAATTATCATTATTATAGGCAGAGAACTGTTCCTGCTATGTTAAGGTTATGGACTCTTCTGTTTAAGGTTGACTGTCTTCTACATGCTTTAAAATACATGTGCTTATGCAGATTGACTTTAAATTGCATGCGTCTCATGACCCTGTTGACCCGAGTTACTCAGTTCTGAGGGTCATTAGAAACAGGGTTTTTTTCTTCTCCAACCCACCTTTTTTTTTTAGTCCAATTGGAAAGGGTACTGAGGAAGTTGTTTCTATTACAGAAAGAACATCATATAATTTTTCTCACTGTAAGTCTCTAGTGCTTCACCTCTCTTTGGTCTTATTTCTGTCTGCAAAAATGTGCTGTTGGTAAAGCTGGCATTAGATGAATGTTTGTTTTTACTGACAGTGTATATATATCAAAAGGTTTTGCTGCAGAGGTCTCATGCTGCTCCAAACTAGGCTGGAAATTGTACATATTTTCCTTGGAGAGTGAAACTGTCTTCTTTGCCTAAGCAGAGTTGACATAAGGAGCTTTCCTAAGGGGAATCTGGCACTGCCACTTCTCCTTTGGAGTGGGAGATGGTCATGGGCTTCATTCAAATAAAAGCATTGTTTGTAAAGAAAATTTAACATGTTTATCACAAAAGTTGGAAGGGAGCCACACAGCTCAAGTTCTGCTGGAAAGATTGGGACAGTTTCTCTGCTGCTGAAACCTGGTGTTCAATATCCACATTTCAGAATTTCAGACCTTCCAGAGAAACATAATTAACTCTCAGTGAGATAGCCGTCAAAAAATACAGGAAGAATCATCTCAGGTCCTGTGGGAGTTGCCTCAGAATACAGATGTGCACTTCTGTTCTGAGGAGAACAGCTTCCCTTTTTGTGTTTGAGAGGTTTCTGTTGCTTTTTTCTGTAACGGCCCTTTAGCATCCTTCTGTGGCAACAGATTCCTTATTTCATTCTCATCGCAATCTCTATCACTAGATTAGTGTGTGTATGGTCACTAGATAAATGCTTCAAATCCCCTGCTGTTCCTAGGAAATAGAAGTTGCGTCCTCAAATCTGATTATTTATTGAACTAGCTGTGCTGGAACTCATGCTTCGGGAAAAGTATTTTCAGGCCTCTTTGGTTTTCCTGGCTGTTATCACACTGAACAACAAACGCAATATTTTCCAAGGTAACAAGCATTTTCCAAGTACCTGGTTTGTTTTTCCAGGTATCAGAATTCTGCAGGTACGTTTGGGTAATGGTTTCCACTTTGTGATCAATGAGTGTTTGTGCGTTCTGCACCTGTTCAGCCATCCAAGGCAATACCTCCTGCAGCCCAGGATGTCTTCTGTGTTTAGGCTCCGCGTGGCCTAAAAAGGACCAGACGTCTCCTGTATCCCTAATGATGCCAGTGAGTTTACAAAGAGAATCATTGTGATTAAGGAGATAAATATTTGATAAAGAAACAGTTGATATTATAGACAATCTGTGAGAGTAACATTACTTTGTGAATAAAGGTGGAAGAAGCTAAATCCTCTGAAGCAGTCCTCTCCTGCTCCGAATTAACTTCAAGCAGAAGAGTTAATGTATTTCTTCTGTCAAGGTGAGGTTATGGGTATTTGTGGAAAATATACATAAATTTTAAAAACCACTAATCAAGCAAAAAGCACTCAGTGGCTAATAGTGATAGAAGCATTATAGCACAAAATCATGAGCATCTGTATACACAGCTGTTGGAAAAGTGTAATAACACCTGCAAGAAAGTATGCTGCAGAGGTGGTCCACTATGTTGTGGTCTGAACAGGCTGGCACTGGCACTGAGCTTTCAAGGGTGCTTGTTTTGCACTCAATGCTCCACCAACATATGTAAAGTCTGTTTTAACAAATTAAAGATGCAGCACATATGTCAACAACAGCACTGGAAAGTAAATACCCTGAATGCGTCTGGCATCGTATCAGACTGTCATGATTTGGGGGTTTATTATGAAATATAAGTAATGGAACTATACTTGGACATTTGCAACTAGATCAGAAGTTCTTATTGCCATAGCATACTGCACAAGGCAGCTCAGAGGCTGCTCAGTTCATTGTTGTTGAACAAAGCAAAAGCAAATAACATGCAGATGCAATTTTTCATCATTTGTACAAGCACTAGACAGTCAGATCTGATTTGTTCTAGAAAAGACAAGAAAGAATGTCTTACACGGATTCTACCTTCATTGGTAATTGAGCTAGAATCATCCTCTGCTCTTGCGGACGAAAGCAGATGGTAAAATGTTACTTCAGTGTTTTGTGGAACACACAACGCTGCTTAAAGATTTTTAATACTTCTATTGGAGTGTTCCGTAGATTACTTTAAGAACATCCTTGGGATGTCTAATGCTGATATAAAAATAACAGGGAAGAGATGATATTCTGACATTTGGATTGCAAATTGGTAAAGGAGATTAAGTCCATTTAAGCTGTCACTGGCTCACTATGAACTTCTTCGGGTCACCTTTTCAGAGTGATGTAGGTCAAAATGGAGTATTCACAGCTGAAGTATTGTCACAATAAGAAAACCTTTTTTTTATGTGAGATTTCATAAAAAGTTAATAGTGAATTTGCTTCCTCTAATAACAAAAAAAAAACACAGTGGTAATTTTTAACTTTTTTTTAAAAGTTTTTCCAGGTACACCAATGGACAAATGTATGATGAACAGAAATTCTGCACAATTGTTGTTAGAGCAATAGATTCAAAATAATAACAGAGCTTGCCAAAAAGGACCTTGAGAGGTGATTTTTCATTTTTGTGCAGCTAATTATGCATAGAAAAAAAGAAGCAATAGTGCTGGGGTTTTCCACATGGCTGATAAATATATAGAAAAAATCAATTGTTGAAATAGGAAATGAAGACAAATTCAGTAATGAAGGAAGTGGCAGTATGCTACAGTGAGGATGCTTTAAGGACTGGATTTCCAGAGGTGGTGATCTTATTACCACTGGGGCCTTTAAAGCAAGGTTAGCTATTGTTATGAAATACATCTTCTGCCCTAGATTATAGAGGCTTTCTGCAGTCCTACTCTGCAGGTGGCCACAGTGGCCCCTGCTGAGCTTGGATCTTAGTTAATGCAAGTTCCCCTTGTAATGCTCTTCCTTTGGGAGTCATGGGGAGAGAAGGATTGCTTCTCTGTCCCTCTAGAAACTCACTTGTGCCTTGAGGCAATTAAGGTATTCCAGCCTTGTGCCTAATGGGTTTCACTGTACTCTTATAGGATCTGGGATGGTGTTTTTTCCCTCTTTGTGCCTAATTAGAAAGTGTGTTTGGTGGAGGGAGGTGTCTGATTTTCTTTAACTGACAGGTTTCACATATTTTGATTTCACTGAAGCATTAGGAATTTCCTTGAGCTGGTGAAAAAAACAGAATTTGGTGGACTGAGAAACAGAAGTGATACAGAAGATCATCTTCAGTATTTGGCAGAGAGCTCCTGAAAAGGGCTACAATAATATTTTGCAAGTGTAGGAATATTTTGAAAGTCTGAAGAAACATAAAATCGTCTGATCGGTTCGCTCGTTAACAAAGTTCCTGGTAACAACTAATAAATTTAAGGAGTGAAAAGCAAAACACAGCTCCTGTTCTTAGTTTAGATTTAATGTTACACATGGACTGAGATTTCCACAAACTAAACATTAAAATAGAGTAAAACATTAAATTGTTCTTGATTTTCTGTCGAAATAGTGGAAATCTTATTTCTTGTGGACTTATCACATATAAATTGGAGCATTTGAACAGAGATTGAATCTGACATAACATGCTCTTAAGGAACCTTGTCTGTCTTGATTTGATAGTATACTCCTAAACTGGACAAGCAGCACTATCCAGGTTTCAGAATGTGACTTCACATAATTCCATGGCTTTTCAAAGAATATATGAAGAATTAGCTTTATTGTTGGCTGGAAGTTAGAAGTAGCTGTGGTTCTTCCCCTGCCCTCTCCCCAGTAAATTAATGAACTAATTCCAGAGAAAATACATATAGGCATCTTCCCCTTCCCTTTCTCTTCATTAGTCTGTTAATGAAAGTCATAGTGTGGCTCCCTGTGAACCAGCTTACCCTCTGAGGGTGCAGATTTCTGACACCTTAGAGTCCCTTCCAGTTGCTTACAACCAAAGAAGTTGTTTGCAGATTAAGGAAATTCTAAATTAGTTTTCCTGCATCCAGTATTTATTGTGACCTGATAGTGATGTTAGGTTATGTAGATCATTTATTTATACATTAATACTGAAAGAAATAATAAATTATAGAAAGGAGTCAAAGTACCTAAACCAGTACTTTGTTTGACACTTGTGTGCCTGGAAACAGGTAAAATCGTAGAGTTTTAGATTCTGTGAAAAAAGCTACTTTGGCTAATTTGTATTAATCCAGAACCTGTCATCTCTTTGGTTAAAGGGCAAATGGGTCTTGCTGGTAAAGGCTTTGCAAACACATTTGAAATCGTTCTTATTACACAGAAATGCTGTAGCCTTCCTTTCTGGATAATACTTTTGTTACTATTGACTATAACTTATGCGAGATCTGGTTAATAATTTCAAAGTAGTAATATTAATTAGTTAATAACACAGTTTGATCATGGTCAGTATCAAAATGATTCAGAACTACATAAAAGGAACCCCTACTTTAGGAACTAATCACGTCATTCATACATTTTACTTCCACAAAAGTGAGATTTGGAAGAACATTCATTAACGTGGTATAATAGAATCATACCAGAGTCTGTGGAATCCCTAAAAAGTTATTGAGCTAAATTGCTGAAGTAGGCTAATCTGAGAGGAGATGAGTACAGTGCCAGCTACTATTGAATCAATTTCCATAAATTAGGTAGCACTTCTTTTTAGTTGTCTTTTAAAAATATTTGAGTAAAAATATGGTTCTATACCTCATAATATTTTAGCAAATGCTTGCAGTTTTCCTCTGTATAATTTATATGAGTAGATGGAATTCCTTTTCCATGGTTTTATAAAATACATGAGAAATTATTTATTTGGCAAATGCTATATTTGCACAAGAAAACAAAGATGAAATTTTTAATTCATATATCCTATAAAATTAGAGGGAATATATATTTTCCACATATGTTGAAAAAACCAAATGCAAAGGAAGATTCAATACTGCTTCTTGAATTCAGTCTAAAGATAGTGGGAGGAAGAAGAAAATTTGTCACATTATCAATGGATTGTTGTCCTGGGTTAAGCTGAGACAAAGTTAACTTTCTCCATAATAGCTAGCAAGAGGCTGTGTTTTGGATGTGTGCTCCGAAGAAAGCTGATAAGAAGTGATGGTTGTGCCGCTGCCAAGGTCAGCAGACCAGAGAAGCTGGGAGGGAGCACAGCCCCAGTTACGAGCCCAGGATTTGATCTTAGATTCAGGATTGAGACCCAGAGTGGCCAATAATCTATTCCATAACTTACATGTCATGCCCAGTATATAGGTGAGGACCCTCTGGAAGATCTCCCCTTTTTGGTTCTGGATCTCTTTTGCTCCAGGTCATCTTGCTCCAGGTGGTCGCTCTCCCAAGGCCTTTCCCCCCCCCAACCCAGGTCAGCTTTCAGTGTGGGACACTCAGACTGTTATCTCTGCTCCGTGAGTGCGGTTTCGGGACTCTCCCTGCTCCGGGATCGCTAGCCGGGAACATTTGCATATAGTATTTTCAATATTATTGTAGTTTAGTTATTAAATTGTCCTTATCTCAACAAACAAGTCCTTTTTTCTCTTTACTCCTTTAATACTCTCCCTTATCCTCGGATGGGGTGGGAATTGCGTGAGTGGGTGTGTGGTTTGACCCCCAGCCAAGGGCTAACCCATCACAATTGTGATGTGTAAAATGTAATTGGAGTTGACAGAGGAATATCTGAAATCAAAGAAAGCTTTTAAAGAGGCATAAACAGTGCTTGGCAGTTAAAATAAGACAATGGTTATCTGAACAAAGATGATAAGTTATGAACCTAGTAATAAATGATCTGACATGGGGGGGAGGTCCATGACATACATCATGTTTTTGTGAACTTAAACAGAAAATGATATGACATTTGTCATCAATTTAAAATAAAGAGGGGGGAAGGTATTTCAAAGTAGTTTTCTCTGGAGTGACAAGGTTGAAGAAGGTGTTGTTTTTAAAGCCAAATATCATAGTTTGAAGTTTTATCTGAAGGAATTAAGCTATTCAAGGCCTGATCTAATGCCAATTCAAGTCAACAGAAGGATGTTTACTGACTTAAGTGTCCTCTGGAGGAGACTCCCAAAACATTTGCCTTCACTTAAATTGTTGTACTTAGGTCAGGTTGACCTCAG
The DNA here is from genome assembly GCA_011057875.1 of Pterocles orientalis. NCBI lineage: Eukaryota > Metazoa > Chordata > Aves > Pterocliformes > Pteroclidae > Pterocles > Pterocles orientalis. The sequence goes on along the minus strand of WKFP01014884.1, from coordinate 414,233 downwards.
TTTGCTTGAAACACAGTCAGGCTTATGGAGGATGAAGAGCAATAGGTATTTAGAATAATCCAGCAAACACTCAGCTGGGGAATTAAGGCTTTTGAGGTGGCTATAAAAGCCAGCCATTGCCAGTAACAAAATCGTAATTTGTTTTTGTAGCACATGCTGAACAAGTGCCAAAATGAGTGATTCACTGTCTTAAATTTTAAATTGACAGAAGCTGCCCATTTTGGAAAGCAGCTTATCAAGTCTGCACTTTTGTAACAGATGATTCTACAGTGTCCTCCAAGCTTTTGTGATTCTGGCAAGTACTAATGGTAAAAGTAGAGAATTATAGAATTTACATACTGGCGCAGGCTGCCTCATCCAGAACGTCAGTATGAATAAAATACCAATTTTTAAAACATGTTCTATGCCTAAATGGCTGTATTTTCTATGGTGGATCCATTCCTCATTCTGACTTTAGAAGTTTACACCTAGAAATCAGCAAAAATACAGCTACATCTTTCTAGTTCAAGTCATTACAGCACAGGTTCTGCAGAAGTGCTCTAGAAATGAGTGCAAGACACATTCATCTGTAATTCTTCCCTGTGGCCCTATATAGTGCCAAGTGACGCACAGCGCAGCAAGAGCAAGCATCTCTAAGGCACACTTTGGTTGATCATATTTTAAGCACTTATATTCATTATTAGAAATACAATTAAGTGAAAACCTTGGCAGTAAAACATCACCAGTCTCTGTGTGCAAGGGGTAGCTGGGTGTCTGTTCCTGTAGATGAATTTGCAGGCTTGCTGTTGGCATCACTTCACCCAGTTATTCACAGAGTCAGGAAAGGATTCAGCTCAAATGGGAATGGGAGGATTTCTAAGCTGCTTTGTGGTATGTAAACATGGTGACAGGGTGAACAGTGTTTTGCAAGTAAGAAATTCTTGAGGAGAAATCATTTGTATTATTATAGATTTAAATGCAGCATTCTGGACAAAACTACTTAGTCATATAAAAAATGTCATTTTACATGAATGTCGGCATTTCTTGATAACAAATAGTAAGCAATGAATTGAATTGTGCTGGAGGACAGATCAAGATACAGAAATGTCATTATGGCAATCTTCATTATCATTAATGAGAATGTGTTAAACACCTGTCTTCTAGCATCACATGCATATTTTATTGTTAATGTGTGAATGGTCTCATTTACAGTTTGATGGAGACACATTTTGTCCATCCTCCAAGAAGATGGTCAAAAAACATTCCTTTCTTAAATGGACTTGCGATTCAAAAACCTTGAAAGCGTTTGTGAAGGGCAACCTAAAAAAAAAAAACAAACTTCAAATTAATGTGTTTTCTCCACATACTCATAAGAAGAAGGGGTTTCAAATTTTTACTATTCACTTGTTTTCATACACTGCTCATAGCTTTTGAAGAGTCTCTGAAACTTAGATTACAGCATTTTTGTATAAAGATTCTGGTTAAACCAAAATCTCTTCTGGTTCTTCTGTGTACACTGTGGGGGAGAAGCAAAAAAAAAAAAAAAAAAAAAAAAAAAAAAAACAAAAAAAAAAACAAAACCAAAAAAACCCACAAACCAAAACCAGATCTTATTCATCTATTTCGAATACTACCGCAGAAAAAATTTTAAAACTATGAATAGTAAAACTGTGATTATGTAACCCACTCAAATACTGTTTTAATTGTTAGGAGAAAAAAAATGGAGAAAGACAAGTCTAGGCAGTAGTGATGTTTGGTGGGAATTAATAAGAAGGCCAAGTTGGAATACCCAAAGTCTGAGGACTTTCTTATGCAAAGTTATGTTAAATCTTGCAGAAAATATTAAGAAAGGAGTCTCTCTCCTTCTCTCT
>WKFP01014884.1:383764-395051 GCA_011057875.1 Pterocles orientalis | reverse complement strand
ATAGACCACATCTACTGCTTTGCCATCATCTATCCACCTGGTAATATCCTCATAAAAGGCTATCAGGTTGGTCAAGCATGACTTCCCCTTGGTGAAGCCATGTTGACTGCCTCTAATGACCTTCTTGTCCCTGATATGCCTAGAGAGAGCATCAAGAATAAGTTGCTCCATCACCTTTCCAGGGATGGAGGTGAGGCTGACTGGTCTATAGTTACCCGGGTCCTCCTTCTTGCCCTTCTTGAAGACTGGTGTGACATTTGCTTTTCTCCAGTCCTCAGGCACCTCCCCTGTTTCCCACGACTTGCCAAAGATGATGGAGAGTGGTCTAACAATGACTTCCGCCATCTCCCTCAGCACCCGCGGGTGCATCCCATCAGGACCCATGGATTTATGGGTGTCCATATTACTTAATTGCTCCTTAACCCAGTCTTCATTTACCAGAGCAAACTCCTCCTTTGTTCTGACTTCCTCTGGGGCTACAAGGGTACGGGACTCTTCAGGAGATAAGTTTGGAATCCAGTATTTTTAGTAAGATAATAAGGTGGTGAATGGTATTCTTACTTGCATTTCAGGGACTGGGTTGAGCTTGCAGCTCTCTTAGTTGAACAATCTTGTTTTGATTTGCTTGTTGAACAAGTCAGATACAGAAGTTTTAAAAGAAAGGCAGCTGTGAAAGGAATAGTGATGTGTTTCTGTGGAATAATCTACTGGAATATAGCCATACTTAAAATGTTAGCATTTACAGTGTGGCTTTCAAGAGAGCAGATGTAACTCTGTAGCCAGGTAAACTGTTGCTCCCTCCATGTGTGGACCTTTCCTGACAGGCTCTCCACCCCAAAATTTGGAAGATGGATCAATAGAATGTTTCTGTTTGTATTAGGATTTCTCTTCTGCTGGATGTATCCTGGCTGCCACCCATGCTTACAGGAGGAGTAGCAATATGAAATCAGAGAAACTCATGATCAAAGTTTCGGGTGTTTTTTTCAGCCTTTTTTTTCCTCTGATGGGTTTGACGTTTGGTGATCGTCTGTGATACACAAGCATTGCTCCCTGCAGGGATGGGTGCTATGTTCTGAGACTAAGTCAAGGAAAATGTTGTATTGCAGAATAATCCTAGGATAATAGAGATTTCTATGAAAGACTAATTAATGTATTATTTCTAACACTATCAGAAAAAGTGGAGAAAGAATAAAGTTACATTAAAGTGCATCTATTTTTTTAAGACTTTCAGAAGGCAGCTTACAACCCAATACTTAGGAAAATTTGCTTCTTAAGGAAAACATTTTTGCATTGGTTCCAATACCCTCTTATATGTGGGCTGCAGTAAGCAAGGGCCAGAGTCTCAAAGGTAGTTAGGCGTTTCAATGCTCAGTGATGTCTGACTCTGCTAGCCAAGAAGTCCATTGAATGTACAGGGAAGGGTGCATCTTAATGCAAATGAAGATAGTATGTCTCTGGAGCCCCAGACACAGATGGCAGGCTTTTTGTGCTGTGTGTTATAAATGGAGAGCAGCAAGAAGTCTGGAGGAGACCAAATATAAAGTATTTATGAAGAAAGTTAGAGGGAATGTAGTGATGTTAATAGACCTATATAGATTTTTTGGAAGGCTTTAAGATGTCTTGGAAATATTTTGCTTTTTCAGCATGGTTTTTCACTTAAATAGGCCAAAAAAAAGTATTAAGAGAGGAAAAATTAAAGGAAGTGATCACAGCCAGTAGGTTGGATCTGGCCACCAGATGAAAGATCGGGGTGGTTCATGTAACTTCAGTGATACTGGTGGTGGCCTGTTGGCATGTGGGCGGTGGGGGAATCAACTGAGGTGATTTTTTTATCTATTGACTGTGGTTTTCTGCCATGCTTTATGTTTAAGTTCTTTTTAAGAGTTGGTCAAGCACCGAACCAGCTGAAGATCTGAAAGGTTCTTACTGCAGAGAAATTACACGATTGACAGTGGAATGAATTTCCAAATTTTACTTTGGTACTGATCAAAAAGGCTTTAAATTTCATGGGCATGAGGTCTTCTATTGATAGGCAGATGGGCAAGAACCTGCCATACCAACCGATTAACTTATTACTGGTCTGTGTGTACATGCAGTGTATATGTATATATAGTACTCTTAAGCTATACACTGGTTTTGCATGTTGATCTCAACACCTGCTCCCCCGTAGAGTATTGTTTTAAGGAAATAAATCTGTGGAAATGTGGGTAAATAAAAGCTTTACTAGAAAGTGTAATGAAAGGAACAAAAATCTAAATGACAGGCTAGGTATGTGCCTTTCTCAGACATTTACATCTGGGTGAATCAGTGTTTATTTGTTTTTTATGGCTGTCATTGAGGCTGTCTGCTTTGCTTTTATTCCAGCCAGCAGTGTTGTTCTGAGAATTTGTTGCTCTTGTCTTCCCAGACTCTTTAAGCCTTCTCAACTTAGCAATGTATTATTTTGGCTGGCACTCTCCAGAGTGCTGGTATTCTCAGGAGGAAAGCATTAAGGAAAAGGTATTCATCTCGATATTGCCCGCTGAATAAAAATGATTCAGAGAACAAACTATTGAATCCGAAGATATATCCCCTGACTGCAATTAATTCTATCTTGTGGCTTCTCAACATCTTGGTTGTGGCCTTTTTTTATCTGATATTTATTGTTCTTCAAAATAATTTACAAACAAGTTATACAGTTAGCTTGAAATGGCTCAGAACTTATCAATATAAGTGTTTTCTTCTTTCAAGAAGATTAGCAAAATCCAACACCTTCTGCCTTTCCAGTCATCTACAAGTTGGGCTTAGTTAGCCATAAACTCTTGCTGGTCTTCTAGTGGAGAGAGTGAGCCTGCTCCATGGGGTGATCCATCCTATCTCTTAATCCAAATCAAGACAATATCTTCTGCTGGACTTCCTTGCCCTGCCTTGTGATCTCGTGTACTCTCTTTTCCTTCTCTGGACAGCAAGGGGGTGAGGGCTTTCAGGACCTCTGTCACGTTGGGCATATTGTGGAATCAAATAAGGATGTTAGAAATCTATCATTTGTTCTTGTTTGGTTTCAAAGCATTTTAGTGATCTTGCAGCTCCTGCAGCCATTAATTTTCTAATTTAATGTAAGCACTTTGTTCCAGACTGGTTGGTCGGGGAAGAAGGCAACACTGAAATAAGAAATACAGTCAGGAAAAAAATAAAGACAGATCAGAATTGCTTCATTGAATGGATGGCCTGTGATATTGTGAAATGAAATTCCTCTCTATTGAATAAAAGCAATGCTCTGCGAAAGTGCTTCATAGACAGCTCTGTCTCAGGAATTTTCTCTGCTCATTTTTCTCACTGTCCTGTTTTTTTGTTCTTTTGCATTCAATTTTTATTTGCGCATGATTTCACTCAATAAGCAGGAAAAAATTAAGCAGGAAAAGAAAAGTTTCTGTTTGGTGTAATATTACTTGTTTATTTCAAAGAGAAAAATAGGAAATATTTTTCTATTTGGTAAGATTTTCCATTTCAATTACTGGAGCTCCTTGGAATCACCACATTCTTTCTTTTTTTCCTTATGTTTTTGATGGGGCAGAAGTTTAATTTCTCCATAGCAAAGGAAAACCAAGCACAGCAAAGGAAACCTATGGGCGGTAGGAACATTTAAAAAGTCCATCTTTGATGCGTAGAGGCCAGTGAGGAATCCAGATTCCTTTACCTCTGAGGGCATTCTGAATGTGACCATCACACAGTAGGTTGCTATTTGAGGCATCCTTGTGGCTCAGTGAGAGACTAGAGTACACGCAGGAATAGAAAGGTGTCTTTTATTGGCTGTCACCTGCAGCAGAGAGCTAGGACTGATGTGCTAAGTGTTAATATGTTTACAACACTTAATGACTTTCCACTGATAAGCAGCTGTCAGACAGTTGGAGAAGTGTTGGTCTCTGCCACTTCTTGGAATGGGCGAATCCTTGATGTTGCTGAGATGCTATCTGCTATCCCTTTTCTTTCAGTTGTGTACAACTTAGTGTCAGTATGTTTCCTCCTTGAATTCTTGATCTGACAGCGATTACTGTTGCAATTATTGCTGTCAGTATGATTACCTTTCTTATCTTATGTTACTTTAACTCACATACTTTCTCACGCCTTACAACAATTTTCTGAGAAGAACTGAGCCAAGATTCCAATGTACCTACCAGATCTTCAGTCACAAACAGTCCCTTGTCCAATGGTTACATGAATGTGTTCAAAATAAGCCAAAGCAGGGAGGAAAAAAGCAGGCTTGGTGGCAGCAACACTGATGCAAGACATAGTGGATTAGAATTTCATTATAATCAAATTATTGCTAGGCACTATGGATGTGTAAGGAAGTACAGCATTCAGTTCGGTAAGGACATAGAGAGCAGGAGGCCCAGAGGGGTTAAGATTATGTATACCCAGCTGATTACCAGTTGTTTTGTTTTTGGAAAATACTCACAGGTAGCATTCTTCAGTGAAAAATCGTTTTTGAGGGAAAAAGTGCAGATTTATGGCTTGTCAGCACTTAATAATATTTGTTATTTTGTTGTATTTGCTGAATTGCTCATATCAGAATAATAAGAACCCTGGAAACTATGATGCTACATTTTAATACTGTGAATTGAAATACCTTTTGAGCTAATTTTTCATTTTAAGTGTTCTTAGCTTTCATTTTATGAAAGCATAAACAAAAAAGTTAAAAGCTCAATATTCAAGTATTTTTTCAAGGTGTCACTGCTGCCAGCAGCTACAAAACTGAGCTTCTGCACAGGTTCACTACCGCCTTCTGCCTTAGTGCCTTATCTGCAACACCACCATCTGAACCCAAGTGCACTACTCAGAAAGTATACACCATTTCCTTACTTTGAAGGAAGTTCTTTGGTTCAGACTTTGTGTACTTTTGTTTGTATACAAGCATATCAGTATCTTTTTCTTTATGTCCTAGTGCATAGACACGCATACAGAACTAGAAACCAAAATGATTTAAATAACTCTGTCCCAGCAGCTCGTGAAAAATTAGGTCTCCTGAGTGGGAAGCACTTGAAATACATTCTGTTAAACTGCTAACTATCTCCCTGGCATGTCATTTGAAGTCCTGAACGTGGAGGAAGAAAGGCCAGAAGGGCTTCTGGAGCTGCCATTAGCAGGTGTCTGGGAAACGCTGCAGGATGCCCAGCCTCATCCACCCCTATGAACTGCTCCCAAGGCAGTTAGTCTCTATTTGCGTATCTTGGCCATAAGAGGATTTTGCTGTTGTGGTTCACAACATCTAGGAGGCTTGGGAGCTGGACTGATCTCCAAGGAACAGTTGTTATGTAAGTGCTAATCTCTTACAGATCATTTCATAATGAAGACCTTCCGAACCTGGCATTATCCAGCAAATGAGGAGGGGTACACTACAATCCTAGTTAGGTTGTGTGGTTTATTTACCTTGTAAGTGGAGTGGGTTTGTTATTTATTCTTGGTAGCTGAAGGTCTGACTTGAGAAAGCGTCCTCCAAATACAGGTCCAAATGCATCTTTAAACAATTGTAATGGAAAAGGCAAGTCTTGTCCTTTGTTCTCTTTGCAAATATTTGCCATTGGGTTTAGGGATTTGCGTGATTTTTAGATCTGGGCAGCTGGAGTGTTGAGGCTGTCCATGGTAGAAATAGAGATGCTATGATTCTTTATAGCTAGAGCTACTGTCAAACAAACAGTAAAACAGCAATGTTAAATCATCGAATGCATCAAATCTTACCCTTTCAAAGTGACTGGTGGTACTTTGACTGAATTCCTAAGACGTCAGTTAAGTACAGATTTGGGTTAGTGTAAGAGCTAATCTAGCAAATGGAGACAAATTTTTCAGTAGTGTGATAGCAGAGAATAATACATGGAACAGCCTACCCTGAAGGTTAAAGTTTGAAAAATAGCCTTATCTTTTTTTAAGTTCTGCAGTTTGCAGTAATTCTGTAGCTGATTTTATGCTAAGTGGGTATCTTAGCTAATAATGGCCTTTTCGACCTCCAGCCCAGATGAAATAGGCTGGACCAGGGAACAGGACATACAGAACACAACAACGTAATTCTAAGAAGTCTTATCTCTAATGTTTAGTTGGCATGTGTCAAGTGTATCAGCTGTCTTTTTACAGGCAATCAGTGTGGAACCAATGTAGCTTAGTGTCCTGTCTTTGGCAGTGTCCAACAGGAAGGGACCCCTTTCCCATGTTATCCATGACTGCATAGGACTTTGTTATCTCCTCAGTCATCTTTCTCAAGCTGAAGAATCCTAATTTATTAGTCATTGTTTGCAGAGAAGCCATTGCAAAGCTTGATCATCTTTTCAGTCTCCAAGTACTGAAACAGTTTTAGTTTATACTCAGTTTCATATGTCTCTACCTATTCATGGAGGTCTTCTATGCAGAATTCCAGAAATTCCAGGTAGGACTTCTGCATGTCCTGATCGTTGTTTCTTTTTGAATTAAGCTCTCATTACTTTTTTAAATATACTATTCTATACATCATTGTACAGCATACCAAGCATATACCAAACATGCCCAGCTTCTACTTCTAACTTAATGACTGGAATTTACTGAGACTATTCCATGGACTCATTACACTGGAAACAGAGTTAAGACTTGTCTGTCTTGCTCTCTTCTTTACACCACTTTAAAAGGAATCATCCTGTGCCGCAACAGCATATGATAGCTGTAAAGAATCACAGATCTTGCTCTGAGCCAGATTTTTTTTAAAAAAAAAGCCAAACCTTGTTATTTCAAGAGCTTCTTTTTTGGTCTTTTTTTCCTGTATCCCTCTTGACCTTCTACCTAGAAATGTCTCCATCAATTTAAGCAGAACTATCTGTAGGCCTAACCTGGGTTTGCAAATTCTGTCCTGGGCAAAGCTTACTTAAATTGGAGAGATTTGTCCCTATAAACAGGGAATTACTTAGGTTTAGTTGTGTGATTGCCACGTAACTATCAGTTGGAGTGTTTTCTATACCCCAAGCTACAAATAGACATTAAGGTGAAACACACAGGCAACCCCATTTCTTCTGCACACACCCCAGCAGACACCATGGAGAACCTGATGTTGCACAAAAAAATGATAGCATGATCTGCTAGCTGCAGAAGAGCTATCTGGCAACTGTGTAATTTTGGTATTAGATTATCAAGATCACTGGAGAAGGCAGAAGTTTGAGCTACTTTTTAAAATGTCTCAGATATATGCTCCAAAGTGTGTTTGCTATTAAACACCTATTATATCACTTATCCAAAATAATAAGACATAAGATACGTAAATAGTACAGACTGATTTTAAAGGCTAATTCTTCTGACTTTTTGCCTTTCATGTCTAAAAGCCTCTCTTCTTAATATTTGGAAATGGTTGATTGTAAATTCCCCAAATGTGATTCTGCTCACAGAGCCAGTTCTTTGACTTTTGTTTACCTTGATTTGCAAGTTTCAAAAAAAGTGACCCTTCTTGAGATATGGGGTAGAAAAATGAAATAATTATAGATTCTTAATGGTTAGAGAGTTGGAGAATTTTCAAAAGAACTCCAAGCCTGATTGGCTTGAAACAAATACTGTCCAACATGTGCAATTCTGTTAGCTCCACTTAGTATAAATTAGTAACTTGGTAAGAGAATATTTCAAAAGCAGTGGAAATTGCTACTGAATAATAAAAGGGAAGAAATTGCTAGTGCCCTCCAACAATGCATGTGCATTTTAGGATTATGGTGAATGCTCTCTGTCAGCCTTATTGGTGTCACCACCAATTACAGTTTTCATGAACAATTACTTTGTCAAAGTGCTATTTTCAGACTTGTGGTTCCAGCATTGCACAGCATAAGGGCTGTTTGTGCCGTTCAAAAGCATCAAGGCCCTTTGGAAGGTATAGTCTAGTCTCTGGCAGTAACCTTCCTCTAGAGGATCACTATGTCTCCAGATACTCTTCATTGTAAGGCAGACTGATAAAACATGCTAACCCAAGATAAAGTCCACATCCATTAAAACAAGTCACGTTCAGTACCTCAAAATAGCAAAAATTGCTCATAGTAAAAGGAAATGCAGCTTCTGGGCATCAGGATGGGAAACTTTTGTTGTTTGTGTTTATACTTGTTGGAGTGTTTGCTCTTAGTCAGCACTTGAAAGAAGAAAGTGATTTACAAACTAGAATTTCAGTTGAGGTTATTAAACAATGAAATAGCCAAAATAAGAATACACAAAAGCAGTGGCTCCTAAAAAGCACCAGTAGGATGAACAGGAAAATAAGAGAATACAATTAACTAGAGTACTTATCAGAGAAATGTTTGATTCATTTTAAGATCAAAGAATATCTAAGAAAGCTCCATTAACACTAAAATATGTTGACCTTTTTCTGTGGGATTACTATACTTATGCAAAAAGAATGAACAGTAATGCTCCTGAGTTGAACTTCATTTCATGATCTTGAAGTATGTTTTGCTGTAATGGTATGTTTACTTAAGATACATGCCATAGACAGAATTTCCTTCAAATGGGGTCAGGTCCACATCCGCTGGTTTAATTCAAATGAAGTGATTCTGTAGTTTCTCAAGAGGCACTTGAAACACTGTGAAATAGATTAAGATGTGTGCTCCTGTAAAGGAAAGAAGAATCTTCCCTGAAATGTATTTTTCTTCATGACAACAATCTACAAAACTATAGGTAGCTGGGAAATTCAACAAATCTTTAGTATTTTTAAAAGATGAATATTTGTAAAGATTAAAAGGATGTTTTACAACTAGTTAACGGTGATCAGAACTGGTTCACGCAAATAAAAAAGCTATTTGAATTATAAACAAATATTCAGTTGGTAGTAATACAGTTTATTTTTTCTTGGAGTTATACACCTGTTAACTTGCTTATGAACATTTTGATCTAAGTGTAAACATTCACATGCACCCACACAAATTGCCTGCTATGTTGAGGTTCATAGTCTATATAGAGCAGGTAGTAAATGTGTTGGGTTTTTTTCAGTATACATTTCCAGGGCAAGGAAAAAAAAATTATGCTGTCCTCTGCTTGCTTAAATCTGTTTGGGTTTTTTGGGGGTTTTTTTGTTTGTTTATTTTAAATATTCTTGTACTAGGTCAGATTAAATTTGTTCTTCAGAAAACCCACAAGGGAAAGGTAATGTGAGTTCATTTGCTGAACCTCTCTGCTGGCTTTCAAGCATGGTATAACCTCCTCAAACTTTTTTCCAAGGACTTTACACATTGATGTCCGTCTTAAAGACCCATTTCTGTCATGCTGCCTACAGTGAATTGAATTAACTTACATCCTGCTTCTGTTCTCCTTCCCTTAACCGAAATCTCATTCTCTGTTGTCTTCAGATTTTCAAGCATCTTGAAATGGGGACTGTCCTTGAGTTTCTGGAAGGCATGTGGGACAGTGCACGCACAGGAATTAAGTGAGTTTGTGTTTGACCAATTCCTAAAGGAGTGTCAAGGATTTAATAAATTGAGGAGCTCCATTCCGTGTAACAAATCATTTTCTCATTGTCTCTTGAGGTGCATGGTGTCTGTTCCTTCACTTCTGCCATAGCATGGATTATCACAAACAAGAAAGAAAACTGGCAAGCACTACAGAGCTTCTTGTTTTGTGCTTTGTGTGCTCAGCAGTTGAATCACAAAACTAGAAAGGATCTGAAGAGACCATTTAGATTGCTGCTCTTTCTGGCAGAGAGCTATCTAACCTATCTGTCTATTTGTCTGTCTAATGAAGGCTCAGCAGAATATTTGACCAGTTTGTTGTGGTCTGTACCTATCCAAACCACCAGAAAGATGTCCTGTTAACTAATTTAAATCCAAAGCAGCTTGCAGCTGTTTCTTCTGTCCTGTTGTAAGAAGAGAGCAGGAATTGTGATCCCGTTAGAAACAAAGTCTGCACTGCAGAAAGGAGTACTGCCCTGCAGTCTATGCCAACTTGCCTTCCAGGATGAGGTCAGACGAGCTTGTCACCTGTTCTATGTCATGGGGTATGTGCAGGCTGGCATTGCTGATTTCTCACATCCTTTGAAGGCAGGATACACCTAGGTTGGGTTGCTGGCTTGTGTGTCTCAAGCATATGTGTAGAACTGACTGGTAATGCTACTACTGGCCAGTTCCTAATCTGCACCTGGATTTGAAAGCTGTGACTAGAATTAAACATTGTGTTTTACTTCTCTACTCACTGGGTTTAAAACTGTTCCATATTCAATACTTCATGAAACAGAGAAGCCTGAGCTAAGGCAATTGTTACATTATTACCTCTTTTCTACTAAATTCACTTTCATTGTTCAGTTGTGTTTTGGAGGTGGTGGAGGTGGGCTGTATTGTTTTTTTTGTTTGGTTTTGGTTTTTGGTTTTGGGTTTTTTTTCCTCCAGCTGGATATGAGGAAAAATTTTGTCCCAATCAAATCTTTTAATCAGTGGAACAGTTTGGTAAGGGAAGTGGTGCAGCCTCCATCCTTGGAGCTTTTCAAGACCAGAGTCGACTGCCATGAGCAGGTGGGTGGACTAGAAACCTTCTGAAGCCCTTTCTGAGCTGAATTATATTGAGCTTATCAGCTGAGAGCATTTTTTTCCTTCCTCTGATTGTACAGAGATAAAAGGCACACACAACTACCCAAGTATGTAGAAACCTATTGTTACAGTGTAATATGTGCTCTGGTTAACACACAGTGTCTTTAGTACAAGATAAATTCCAGTATACTCAACATCAAGAGAGGCATTTATGATGAAATTATTGTTCTGAAGTGCTTATGAACAGAAAGCACAGGGCTGGAGGGGTTCACCTGTCCCTATAAGACTCGTCTCCTGGCAGTTTAAACCCGCCTGTCCTTTGCCAGCACTGTGCTTGAGCTTCTTTTACCTTCCCACTATGTATATTGAACACAGCTATATTTCTTTGCAGCTGGCATTTTGCTGGGCTAAACAAGGAATTCTTTTAGTCCTTTTTTCAACTCTTCTTGTTAGAGAGCCTCTAATCACCCTCCTGCCTGCTTTGGATCTGGTCCTGACCAAGATCCGGGAAGCAGCTTTGCAGCTGAATTCTAGAGAGGATCTCACCACTGTGTTCTCTTTTCTTGTAATTTCTAGGTGCTAAACTGCCAGCATTTCACAAGGCTTCCTGTGATTAGTCAATAAATGCCTGACCTTGCATTTTATTTTTTTCCCTCTCTTGGCCAATTCTTGTTTTACAGATCTACCTGATCTCCATATTATTGGGTATAAGAATTTTTTCACAATGGTAGTATTTTGAGTGCCTGTTAGAAGTCTACATCAGTCAGGTCTGTCACATTTCCTTTGCATTAGTCACAAGCCAAAATGAT
>WKFP01014884.1:316806-373548 GCA_011057875.1 Pterocles orientalis | reverse complement strand
TGTCAGTATTGTGTAGAACATTGTAGTCTGTTCAACAGAAGAGGAAGATTAAATTTCACCCCAAATAAAGCATTGTTCTTAAGTCTTTGTAAAGTTTATAATTTTTAGGAGTGAGGTAAAACTCCCTCTTAAGCCACTGTTATAATTTGGAAAAACAGAAATATGGCCAAGCATTAGAAAATGTTTTAGAAATCAAAGTGTTGATCTATCAAAACAGAAAACACAAATAAGACATAGTTAATCTGGATTCAAATACTTGGATGTTACAAATTTTTTTTTATATGGGGAAAATTCTCATCACTCTCCAGAAAACATCTTTATGTAGCCTCCCAGTATTTACATTTTATTTTAACTTCTTATCACGATATTTTTCATGATTGCTTCCAAAATATATTTTAGAAAATACACATTGTGTGTTGGAGTAGGATGCTGCAACCAGCTAGTGTTATTTTTCACTTACGTGCCTATCAAATTCACATTAACAGCACTGAGGTAGATACACCATTTATCATAACTTAACCTTGCTCTTTAGCTCAAAGCTGTATGATGGGAAAGGACAGGGGAGACAACTTCTTAAAATAGTCTTGAGAGTTGTTTATTTAGCCAGTCATTAAAGGTCTCCCCATGGACCACATACTAAATTCCAACTTGAACTGTAATTTCAGCCCATGATCTCTTGTATCAACTAGAAGTATGGAGAACAGATTATTCCTATATTCTTTATAGTGGCTTTTCATAAATTCAAAAATAGCATTCCCTTTCCTGGTCTGTAGGTTAGGCAGTGTCATTTTGTTTGACCTTTTTTTTTTTCTGTCTGTCACAATTTCTATGCTTACGTTAATCTGCTCAAAGGATGGTGCCCCAGACTGGATGCAGTGCTCCAGCTGTGATCTCCTGGCTGAGTGGAACAGAAAAGAATTACATGTGTTTAGCAGTCCATGCTCTTGTATATATAAGACTGCATGCGGTTTTTCTTTTTCAGTAGGGCACTGCAGAGACTTTCTCATTTTGTGAACCCCAGTAATTCCCTGGAACCTGCAACAGGAAGTAATTTGAGAGGTATTTTTAGTCAAGTGTACTAAGAGGGTTCCAACATCAGCATTCCTGGGGTCAACATTTAGTCTTCAAAGGGAATTTTGGGGTGTGAAAAATCAGCCTAGTATGCAAATACTCTTACTTCTGAAGCCAGGGACAGCTCTGCATTAAAGTGAAAGGCTATGGTAAGTAAAACCTGCATTTTACAAGTGTATTGGAATGGATAAATTGGCAAGTCCCAAAATGTCAACACATCAGATTTTTTGCTGCACTAAAAGTATGAAATGTTTTACTAATGTGCTCTTATGCAGTCTTTTTTTCACCCAGACTGTAAAGAATATGCATAGTAAACTTTGACAGTTGCTAGACCTCCAGACATTTACTTTCATTGTACCTGTAAGTTTATTCTAGAGGACGGCTTAGGTCATAGAAAAGAAGCATAGAATCATTTAGTTTTGAAAAGTCCCTGAAGATCATGGAGTCCAACTGTAAACCGAACACTTCCAAGCCCACTGCTAAACCATGCTCCTAAGTGCCACGTCTGCACATCTTTTAAGTACCTCCAGGGATGGTGACTCCACCACTGCCCTGGGCAGCCTGTTCCAGTGCTTGACAACCCTTTTGGTGAGGACGTTTTTCCTAATGTCCAATCTAAATCTCTTGAGTTTTAAACCTCTGCGCAGCTTGAGACCTCTTCCTCTCATCCTGTAACTTGGTACTTGGAAGAAGAGACCTACACCCACCTGATTGCAGCCTCCTTTCAGCTAGTTGTAGAGAGCAATACAGTTTCCCCTCAGTCTCCTTTTTTGCAGGCTGAACAACTCCAGTTCCCTCAGCCACCTTTCATGAGTTTTCTTCTCTAGACCCTAATCTCCGGATCGTCTATTAATTCACCATTTAAACTGTAGGTAGTACAAGTTAGAATCACATAATATTAAAAAATAAATAGCATACCCAAGACTTTAAACATTTTCATACTCTATACTTGCCGTGTTTTTGGCAAGTTACATGAAAATCACCATGAAAATGAGTGATCTCCATGATACTTGGCTTGACTTGTGGCTAGGCTAAATAATGTGTAAAATGAATGGAATTATTAAAAGCAGAAACTAAGACAAGGCTGTTTAATACAGCAAGCAATCTCAAATTAAAAGTCCGAGTTTAGCAATGTTGGCAACATACGAAAATATATGACATTATTATTTGTTATTACAGTTGTTAATCCCAGTAGCTCTTTATTATTATGTTTTTGTTCCTCCTCTAGGTAATTTCACTTGCTTCTGACAATACAATCAAATTCACAATAGTATTTTACAGTAGAATGTAGCTTAAGTGAAACTAAAGGGCAACATTGCACAGGAGACCTTCCTCAGGAGAGCTGTCTGTAAAGACAAATGAGCACGTCCCTTCTGGCCAGTCTCGTGGCTGCCAGGGTGGAGGTCTCAGCCTGGAGGGGCATGCATACTCTTTATCTATGGGTACCTTTCCTAAGAAGCATATCCCAAAATTGGATTTTTGTTTAACTTTGTCTCCTTCACATGAATTCTGTTGAATCACATCTATAGATAAATTGAAGCATTATTTTTACATGGCATTTCTGTGCAAACTGACTATATTTTAAATATAAAATAGTGCTTTAACTTTTCACAGGCCTACAAATTCCGCCATATTTTACTATTACAGAAATTAATAATACACAGCTGCATTATTTTATGAAGTACTTTAGTACATTTGGTGAACAAAAACAGTCCTTGAAAGCTTGTTTGGCTTAACTTTTAATTTTTCTCCTGTGTGACTGATTAATGTTGTTAGCAAATCAGATGTAGACAATATATGAATTAAATCCAGGGCCTATACGGGAGCTGAATTGTTCATTGAGTCATTAAAATGGCACCTGAATTTAGATAGAATTCTTTTGTCAATTAAATGATGGGATAACTTTTCTTCTATTTAAAAAAAGCAACAAACCATATTAAAGACATACTTGAGTGTGAATACTGGATATAAATTGCATTGAAGTTTTCAGATTGTATGCTTGCAGAAAGTGTAAGCTCTTCCGAAAACACTGTAAGAGTAACAACAGGATCTGTGATTCATGTATATCATGCTGTGTGCAGTGTTATACCTTAGTGGAAAAAAAAAAAAACAAAGAAAGTTACACGTAGCTACAGTGTATGATGGGCTACTTGTAACTTCATTGTTGGAACTTCTTTCCTATCTGATATCCCGGATACAGGTTTCCTTGCTGAAAAGACTTAGTGCCAGGTCTTAATTAATTTAATATACAAAAAGTGGAAGTGGTTCTGAGCCTTCAGGAGTCATCACCTGGAGAGTTAGAATTAATTATCCCACAATTATATATATAGTATAGAGCCCCTTCTCCCAGGGTATGACCTTTAAAGATGCTTGCTGGAGTACTGCGCTTCCTTCTAGAAGGTTTTATGTGAACAGAGTAAGATTGAAAGCTAAACCAAATGCTCGCTTGAGGGAGTCCATTTGTAGCTTCTTACCTGAAGAGGATGGTCTGAGCTCATGTTTGCTTGCGTGCCCTTCAGATGCCAATGCAAGGTGATAAATCTGCTGTCTCTGAACCTAAAGATGAACAACTAAGACGAGTAATAAACTGAGCTAATAATAAATACAAAAAGTAGGACATAAAGTACAGGGTAGACTATTTCTTAAACTGGGTATCTCAACCCATTTCAGTGAGTAACTGCACAAATAAACTGTTCATCATTTTGAAGGTTAAGTTGTAATACTACTTTTAAAACACTCAAATGAAGTTTAAATGCATTCTACTATTTATGATAAAGCGTTCCCAGTGTTAGTCTTAACTTCTTCCCAAATTGATTATATTCTCTTTTGAGCAGAAGTAAGTTTCAAGCATCTGATTCAATAAGAGTTATCCGTCTTCCTTTGTGCGTGTCAGGTAGCTTGATATTCCAGTTTCTACAGAAAGTTTAACTTTCCAATGGAATTAATATTTCTTTTTATTCATCAATCCAGGCTTTTTTGAGTAGTATTACTCAAAAAGCATTTGAGTTGCTTGGCATTGCCTGCTTAGCATTTATGTTGTTTGTGACAGACACGCATTTTATGAATGAAGTCATATACGTGTCAGAAATGAGAAGCAATTACAATTAAAAATGACAAATTCTTTATAGGGGCATTTTAAAGACTTTTAAGGGTTACTGAAGATTTTTTTTTAAAGATTTAGAGATATCTTACAGGTAATCTACTGACAAAAAGAAATTACTGTAACCTGGGAATGCATAGTGTGAATTCACATTATTTATTTTATTGGTTTGGTTGTTTGTTTGTTTTTTTTTTTTTTCTCAAGCAGTGACAAACAACTAGAGATTATGGTTATGAATACTGTTGGGAACACATCCAGCTGATGTTATAAAAAATGCTTTTATCTTAAGGTTTAAGAAATGTCATTCTTCTTACATGACCCTGGAGTAATGATACTTCATGCTACTGAGCAAATTTGGTAGAAGAGTGAATAGGAGTAAACCAGATAACTTAAAATCACAAAATCATTTGCCGTTACAATTGCATCTATCAGTAATGTCAGTCATAAAACTGGTATAACTTGGGCTTTGCAATGAACTTGGCAAGGGTACATAATTTTCTTTCCAAACACAAGGGCCAAGGAAAAAATGTTGTTTTCAAATTCCTAAGTGATCTAACTCTGTATTTTTCACAGCTAAAATTGGACATCTCAGTTGGCATTTAAATTTTCTACTGTCACTGGGTATGAACCAAATACAGCCTGGCTGAAAAACAAAATATGACAAAATATGAAGACTTCCTTTCAATGAGCAATCACCTTTATTGTTAACATTTTCATTGATAGAATTTATTAAAAGATAAATGAACTTGCCAGCATTAAGTTACTCCTATTTTGTTACTTTACAGGATGCCCCAAGTCCTAATGTGGTCAGTCCTTCTCCAGAGAAGTTGAAAAGATGACCTTTTAATCTTTGTTCCAGTACAGAATGCTAAACAAAAGTCATAAAACCTCTGTACACTTCAGGTGTGAAATCACCCTATATAGAAGTCTGAGTCCAGCATTGCTGCTCCGAAGACTTGAAACACAGCTTTGTGATACTACCCAATCAAGCGTAGCATCAAAGTAATAGTGTTATAATTAAAGCAGAGGTGACACTTTAACTTTGAAGATATACTTTTGATTGCTGATACCATTCTTCCAAAATCTCCCTTTAGGTTTAAAAATTCTCATTTTGTTCTGGCATTTCCAAGTGTGAATAAAAAAAAAATGCTTCTGACCCATGAGGAATTTGCAGTTAAGCCGCTCTTGGGAGGGGAACTTAAAAACTCAGAGATAAATAGAAACTGAGACAGAATTCAAGGCAGATTTAACTTCTGGTTAACCAACCTTGTCTCGTAGTTTCATGAATGACTGTGACGGAGAGCAAGATTGTGCTGCTAACCTCTGAGAAGAAAATCAGTAAAACAGAATGACTGGAATAATTGAAATAGGAAGTAGTTCAGTAGTATGCAATTCAAGGTCATTAGGAGAAAAAATAATTTCAGGTGGAATTTAGAAGTGATGGAGGAGGAGGAGTAGAATTCAAATGAATGAGTCCCATTGCACGATGACTGTGAGTCACTAATGAGATACAAAACTAAAAAATGTAAATGAATCCTAGGAGCCCTGTCAAACATGACCAAAATTGTGATAACGTGCAGATAAACCTCATTAGGTTAAGAAGTGATATGATTGCAGGGTGAGAAAAGAGCCTTTTAAATCGAAAGCTAGTGCTGGTGAAAGTACAAAAGGCTTCAAACTGGTGTTGACTACATTAAGGCCGAATGTCAGAGTAAGCTTTGTGACCATTTTGGTACACTAGAGCACTGGGATCCCAGCACAGTCCTCTAACCAGAAAAGGGAGAACAAAAAGAATAATTATGCTGGGTGAAGTAGCTCAGTCTGCAGAAGCAATTACGTGTGATGTGATCTTGCATTAAGATAGCCCAACAAGCCAGCAATGAGTCCTGTTCAGTTCCAGATCCCTGATTTTTGAGGAGCTAGGTATTGTATTGGAGAATCCACCTATGTCCTTCAAATGCCCTAAACACCCTCTGTTGGGTGGTTCTGTAGGGACACTGTGGCTTTTTCTCCCTTCGTCCAGTCCCTCCAGGGCTGAGAGCTCCTTCCTGAGCTCTTCAGAAGGTTGGCTTGTAGCATGCAAACATTTATGCCATTAAAACAGAGGCTTAGAAGTGTGTAACCCAGGTAACTCTGTGTATAGTAATATCTATGCCTTCTATGTTTAGGAAATGTTACTGTGCTGAAGTTTTAAAAAATACTATATGTATGTTTAGGAATGGAATCTTTTTAAAAGACTTCAACAATTAGATTTCCTATCTTCAAAAAATTTGTCCTGAGTAACTTTGGTTTCACAAACCCCCACTTAAAAAAAATATAAACTTAAAGACAGTTTGTCTTTCTTGCTGCACTCACTAATACTAGATGTATCTTTTCAATTACATCACCCGCATTTGCTTGTGGAGGCTGAAAAAATGTTAGCATTCCACAATAAAAAATTCTGAAAGTGTGTAATTCATATATTTGACAGTAAAACAATTATGCTGAGCATGTTCTAAAATAATTATTTTTATTCCTAGCTAGGACTTGTTGCTTGATGATGCAAAGTGTTTCATGGTGCTTGACGCAGCAAAATTATCCCACCTTTCACCCCCCACACCCAGAAAGAGACAATAGACCTAAAATCCAGCAGAAGATTTTAAAGGCACAAACAGAATTGTACTGTGTCGTCTAGCAAACAACACGGGCCTTTCCTTTAACATAAGGATAATGGTATTGAAAACAAAACGGACTATAAAGCTGCTGCTGCATGTTACATACGTTGCACCAAGTAAAAAAATCAACTCAGTGGCGTTGGGGAGGAGTTTTAGGTTTGCAGAAGGGAAAATTTAGACTTAATATTGCTTGATACAAGTGAATTGCATTATGGGTTGCTAGATGCTTGGAAGGGTTTTGATTACCCCAGGAGGTCAATCTTACCTTGTTTGCTGATTAAAAGGCAGAGCTAAAGACAAAGTAATTTTGGCAAACTGGAACATTTGTTGTTAATGATGTGGTAGGATCATTTGCCATTATAACCATGGTGATACAGAATGGAGATTAGTATCGTAGTAGCCAGTGAGGTTAAGAAATGGTTGTAAACTGAACACACAAAGTATGTACAATAACTAGTGAAAACACTAGTGAACATTTAAAGAAGTTGTTATTTGGAACTTTACTTATGGTGATATTCTGGGAGCTCGTGGCATGTTGCTCTTCTTTTTGGTTTGATTTTGTTTTGGTTTTTTTTTTAAGGAACAAAGAACTCTGCTTCTTGATTTCTCTTTCAGTTAACATAGGCTAGGAATGTAGTAACTTTGGAATGATTGTTTAGTGTGAAATGGATGAAAGAAAAGGAAGGGCTGTTTAGACTAGAATTAATTTGATGTGTACCACGTCATAGGCTATGAAGTAAAATTTTCCATTACTCTTTCTGTCTGAGACTTTTGGAGGAAGTGAATTCTATTTAAATTCTAGTCTACTAAAACCAAACTGATCATTTTTCCAGTGGTTTTTAAATCCAAATGGCTTTTTGTGTTTATAAAATTCATCTGGAAGAATCAGTTTAGAAAACATATGAGACCGTTCCAGAATTGGCCACAAACCTCAATTTTATTTAAAATGAGTTAATAGAATTTTAAACTGAATATAAGCTCTCCGTATAACTGTTTGTGAATTTTTTTTAACACAGAAATGTGTATTATAAACCCTTTAAATTTGAATTAACTTTTGAAGGCATTCTGTGAAGATAATGAAAAGTTGGCATTCACTTCAAATAAAAACTCTTGTAGGTTCTTGGAGTTTTCACTTCTTTCATTTTAGAAACAGAGCAAATATGTTTCCATTCATGTCTGTGAAGCAACAATGGTCTATAAAATCTGGGGATGTTGCCCAGTTGAATCAGTCTTTAAAAAATAAAATCCTAGAATAACTTTTCATTACTATTTTTTTTTCAGTAAAACTCTTTATGAGGCTGCAAGATCCATACAGATGGTACTAATTATGTCATCTTGTTCCTTTTAAGATGTTTTTTTCTCTAGATTTATTTTTTCACCTCTAAACAAAACACAGAACACTCTTATACATAATGCATGGTCATTTAAGCAGAAAATTGTCTTAGAACAGTTAATTAACTATTGCATGTACTACGTCCTTGATAACACAGTTTAAGAAAAAGAAATTATTTAAGCAGAAGCTCTTTTCCTTAAACTCCATTCTTAAATAGCATTGCCTACTGTTTTCACTGAATTTAGGATAGATGAAAATCCATTCAAATGAATGGATTTACATTTTGGAATCTGGTATTTGGTTAACTTGGTTATACGTAACACATGTAAATAAAACCCTGGAATTGTAGAAAGAGGCACCTCAAGAAAAGATCCACTTCTGTCTGCAGCAAGTCAAGATCAAATAGAGACATTTGTTTAACTCTGTCTAATCTGTTCCTTATCACCTCTTACAGGACTTCATTGTTCTTATATTAATGCTATTACGTGATTTATTTTTCTTCAGGTGAAGCTAACATCATCGCCCCAGAAAACATGCAGAACAATGCACTGCTGTCGCGTGTATGAACCAGAGCCCAGGATTATACACCTTGGTGACTAGCTGGATACTCCCTGCCATCTCCCTTGTTTTCATCTTTCTTCTTGCCACCCTTCTGACCTCTCTCAGACCAAGACATTGAGACAAGTCTTCTACACCATGGCTTCGTTATAAGATAAGCTGCCCCAACTACAAATGGGCAGAGCAGAGTTAAAGTTAACCTGGAACAGAAGTGGCT
Source organism: Pterocles orientalis (assembly GCA_011057875.1). Classification (NCBI taxonomy): domain Eukaryota; kingdom Metazoa; phylum Chordata; class Aves; order Pterocliformes; family Pteroclidae; genus Pterocles; species Pterocles orientalis. Next base: position 364,615 of record WKFP01014884.1, on the reverse strand, counting down.
GTCACCAGCAAAGCCTAGAGCACTGATTTTCCTTACTACATTGGGCTCTTCCATTTGCCCTTGAGATTTCTGAGCATTATTAAGGCAGAGTGGCTTCACTGGTGCCATCTCACAGAGCTTGAAGGTTCTGTGTGCAGGTCTTTGAAAGGGTCTCCACCACCAGTGCTACCTTTGGATAGTCGTTTGGTGGCTTTACAATTTATCCTGTGACTACATAGCAATTACCTGGAACAGATTATAATGCTATACAATGAGTAGCATTAAAATCACTAGCAGTTGAAAATAATAAGTCTCAAATCATGGTTTTTAAGGCAAATACAGGCATTGCTTAGAGCCACCTGTGAAATAAATAATGAGGAAATACATACAAAAAGCAGCAAGTATTTTTGTTGACAGAAGAGTTCTAGTTAAATGTAAAAAGCTCTTAAAATCTGTCTGTGGGGTGTGATTACTGCATTTTTTTTCAGATACAGCCTGGCCTTTCTCTAAGTGCTCCTGGTAACGGCATTTACCACTAGAAAGGCATTCAGCAGGCCTGCAGCTTTCCCAGCAGCCTTTCCCTACAGCCTTTCCCAAATGAGTTGTGGATTGTCTTTTAGTGCTATTAGTGCATTAACTGAGATAAATAGTGGTGTGTTTCCATTTGTCACTTCAGTCCGAGGAACAACTGGGGGACGTTCGCTAGCAGGATCTCAGTCCTGTACAGGACCTCTAGGGGTTGCTGAGTGCATCATTACATCAAACTATTTCAATTTCCTCTATCTCTCATACCTTAAACTCTTCCTAGAGCTGTGTAACATATAGAGAAGTTGCAAATACCTCTAAAATAATGTTGTGGTGGTGGGTGCTGGTGCCCAGGGCTGGCAGCCGCGGCTGAGGGGCTCTGTGAGGAGAAGGCAGCGCTGCCTCAGGGCGGGAACAGCCGGTGCAGGCCCCTTGCGGCCAGTCACAGCTGAGCCCCTCAGGCTGCTGCTGGTGCGTCTGGGGAAACAGATTTCATAAAGGGGAAAATGTCGGAAAGGAGAGGAATGAGGAGAAAAACTGTGAGGAACCTGGTCTAGTGGAAGGTATCCCTGCCGTGTTGAAGGGGGATGGGGGGGAGGGTGGTGCAGGTGGAAATGAATTGTCTTTGAGGCCTTTCCAATCCAAACCGTTCTGTAATTTGCCTCTACTGGATCAAATGTAAAAAGCAACGTTAAAAAACCCTATGTCATTTAGAAATCTTTTTGATGTGAATTTGAAACTGTGATCTGATAGCTTCTCCTTTAGCTTGTATCCTTAGCAGGATATAGATTGCTATTTCATAGGAAATGGAGTGCAATTAGTAACTTTCCGCAGCTGAAGACAGTAGTGAGCTGTAACTTTGAGGCTTTTCTGATCTTAGCTGCATCTGAAACAATGTTCTAATGTGTAGTAGCCCTGCTGCTACAGAATTCCCCATAGGTCTGTCTCCAAGTAACTGTTTTTCACACTGGCTGCTGTGTTTCTCTCACATCATCTTTGGCAAGGACCACTTGGGGTTTTCCCTTTCTCTGTAGTCTGGGGAATGTTTTGTTTCTTAGGAGCATCTGGAAATTTCATCTGAAAAACTCCAGGGCCTTGGGACCTGACAATGCCTGTGATCTTTCCTGGTCTGCCAGCAGGAATTTGGAGAACATTTTCTGTTGTAGGTTAGAAGCATGTTCTACAGACCTTTCTTAGCTTACAGCCTATTAAATGGTTTTAAGTGGATCTTACAACCATTTGCAGTCATAACCATACAGTTTATCTTGAGCTGTCCTAATATATCACCCTCATGTGATTTATATAAATCAAGTAAATAGTGATTTATAAAATTTCCAGTTTATCTTGAGCTGTCCTAATCTAATATATCACCCTTGTGTGATTTGTATAAATCAAGTAAATAGTGATTTATAAAATTTCCAGGGTTGTTCCTTGTATGGAAAAGCCATTATGCAGTTAATATGATCTAAAACTGATAACTTGTCTTTATAATTTGCAGATTGCTTTTTGCCTCAGCTGTATGCACAGCTTAGAGTAATGTAAGATCTTACTACCCATCCATTTATTGCTTTCTTTACACACCTCACCATTATGGTTCACAGTTTGGGGGCCAGAGATGTTCCTGGCTTGTCTGATACCTGTAGTTTGTTTCCATATTGTGTGGTGGATTCACAGTTTATATGATGTGACACACAACAGTTTGTGTTGACTGGCTTTCAGATAGCTACCTTATAATGTATTTAGTTTAGACTTATCTGTCTACCAGTCTGTGCAGTATATGGCATCTGCTGCCAGGAATCTAGTTATTGTTTATCTGATTTATAGCACACACCTGTAATAAATTATCTCAGCACAGCTGGAGTGCACTGAACTGCAAATTAAGAGCTGGAATGAATGGGGGAGGCAGGCACTTCATAAACTGGATTTATGGAATCAAAACTCTTTTTTTGGTTTTAATTCTATAACAGAAGCTAACAGAAAGTTATCTTAATTGCTAACTTTGTGACATGCTTCAGCAAATTCTTTTCCAACTTGACTGATTTCATATAATTGATCTGTGTTCTGTATTTTAAATAAACATCCTGCAACTATAGCAACTGCTGCTCTATCAACTATTAAGAAGCCTTTAGGTCCAAGAATGTTTTGTAATGGTTAAATCCAGTGAATTGATGTGTTTATTATTTTTATTAATACTAATATTTTCTTCACTGAGAGCTTCATAAAATGCTAGCTTCATTTTGTTGTAAGTCCTCAGTTTTTGACTTCAGGCAGATAGGCTAGGGCAGAGGCAGTAAATGTATTGCAGCCCCATCCTGCAGTCTTCTTCCCTCAGGGAGAGTTATTTAAGCCACCAGTGAAGTATTGCTCTTCAGTGCATGTTTGTTTAGTACTTAATCTGGATTAACAAACTAGACTCTGAGCTTCAGGGTTTTTTTCTTAAATAAAACACTAATAGTCTGTGCATAGCCTTGGAGGCACAGCAAGAATGGGGAAACAAATATTTGTAGAGCTAAATGGAGACTAGAGAACATGTGTAATCATGCCAGCACTTATAGCTCCTGACTACATGACCAGGCTTCAAAGGTTACAAATCCAGGAGGAGCTAAAGTTCTGCTCAGTCACCTGGAATGCAGAGAACAACCAAAAATACCACTCTGCAGGTATGAGCTCAAGTAGCATATGCTGGGTAGAGTGGTTGTAAATTTGATAAGAAACATTATTGTGGATTTGCTCAAGGCTTAGTTTACAGAAGAATGCTCAGCAGGACAGTTGGATTCCTGCAGGAGGCACAGTGTCATAGATTAATGATGGGAAGCATAGCCTGACTGCATTCAATAAAGATCAATTGAAGACTAATTTAGATTAAAACAATCTTTGGAGCAAGAGACCTTTGGAATAAAAAGATAGATGTCAGTCAAACAAGGATGATGGGTCAAGAGACACTTCATGCTCTGTTTTATCTCAAAAGTTTCAGTTCAGCAATTTGGCAATTTATTATAGTGATAGATCTCTCTTGCTAATTCTTAAAATTATTGCCAGAAATACTTTCAATTCTAGGTTTATAAAAGGGGCTGGGGTGAGTTCAGGATGCTCAAAGTTTGCTTATTCTACAGTTCTCTTTATTTAACCCTCAGAGTTGAATTCATCTGTCTCAGGGATCAGATTCTGGAAAGCACTCTTTAAAGTGAGTCAGAAATAATTTCTGTTTGTTTTTCTCAAATATACCTTATGTAAAAGAAATTTAATTTTAGTAAATGTAATAATGCTTCTTTACAGAAAAGCAAATGGATTGACGTATTATCTAAATTGTTAGAGTTGTTTAAGAGGTCATAAACTATAGCACTTAGAGACATTCTGTTCTATCAGTCTAGAAAGCTTTCGTCAACATTGCTCAAATATACTGTGCAACAAGTGAAACTAAAAGACTGCATTTACCAATTTTTAAAAGTTGCTCATTGATTTCAACTGAGTGCAATGTAGAATAAGACTGCATGTGCTGTGTTGTAAGAACAAAACTTCCTGTAAGTACTTCCAGTAGTTGCCGGTGAAGGGAAGCTGTCATAATGGCCTTTTACAGAGTGTTGTGTTGGTTTTTTTTCTCAGTCATGTTTAACCTAGCCATGTCTGAGAGAGCTGAGAAAATCAAAATCCAGATGGATTGTACAGTTACGTACATCTCAATTAAGACAGTGATTCTTATTTAACCCAGATTATTGTGTCCATCCTCATGGTCACTAAAGAACCAAAATGAATGGTATTTCTCTTGTCTGGAATTCTCTTTTTCTAGTGACTTGCATTGCAACACTTAGATAAATATACATGAAGCTTAAAAAACAGGGTGAAAGAATGAGTTTTTATGGTCTCTCACCCTTATGCTGACAAACATTTATCATGGACAGGACCCACAGAGGTAATATAGTGTAGCTTTAGATAAAATATCCTATCTTAGTACTGCAAGGCAGTAGTACTGCTGTGTTTCCTCTAGAAGCACACAATAACAAGCTAACAAATGCTGTCTTAGGTTTAACAACTGGCCAGTTGTTTTTTCCTTCATTGAGAAAACAGTAAACACTCATGTTCCTTTTATCATGTCCATTCCATACCATTGGTGTAAAATACGGAAGGTTTCAGTCGCATACTTGGAAACCTGAAACTCCAAACAAGTGGTTACCTCCCTTCCTTTTTTGTAATACTGCTGAACTTCAGAAATGGTTATATATGAATGGACAGCTACTGTACTTCTGAATGTGGACATGGAAGCTGCTGCTACATACTGGTACCACTGTTTTGGCAACAACTTTTAAGTGAAATGCAAGAGATTAATAACTAATTAAAAAAAAATCCTAGGAAAGAAAGCAACTTTTCAAGGTACTTTATTTAATTTGTAAAACAAATATTTCTTTGAAATAAAAAATAACTTGTTTGCAGAATAAAGAGTTCACATCCAAGATGTCTTCATCTATTGTTCTTTGAAATATTTACCAAAAAACTTTTCTCAGATAAAGAAGAGGCTGTGGGGATTTTACTGACAAATGTTGCACTGCAGCTCGTTTCATGTTCGGTATACACTGAGGGATCAGTAGCCTTCAGAAGAATTGCTGTTGTAATGCAAGAAAAAATTTGTCTAGTTTTAACAAATTAAAAATATAGAACTGAGTGCTACAATAAAAAGGAAAACAGCACCCAGAGCTTGTCAAATATTCTGTTTTGGTACCCAGAGTCTCCAATGGAAAAGAGAACACCAGAAAAAGCCAGCCACTGGTTAGCAATGCATGTAGTAAATATTACAGTGATTTGGGATTTAGCTAAATTTGTGTCCAGTTTTCCCTTATTACTTTGTTGAATGCCCAGGCTTGACTGTAACTTAATATTATTAGTATTTTTTCTACAAGTTTCAATAGCTAGTTCAGATACTTTACAGTGTGTATGTGTTGATGCTTCATTTTATTTTAAATAGCAAAACAAACAAAAACTTTACTTGACTCAAGTGACTAATTTACTCTGTAACCAGTATTTTCCAATTAAAAAGTAGTAAAGAAAAACCTCTTTGGAACCAGCCCTATGTGTATAATATTGAAGGACTAAATGGAAACTATAAACACAAATATGAACTGGTAATACCCAATATGGCATATAATGTGAGAAATGAAAAAGTAACTGCAAGGAAATAACGGTGTTACAAGATGCATATAATTTGAATCATGAAATCTGGAAAACTTCTTTGTGCACTTAGGGATTCTCTGGGTAGAAGGACATTCATGCTACATAATTTTATTTACCCGATGTTACGGGTCTGCGCTGTCTCTAGAGCCTGTATGATGTATAGGAAGATGTGCTTCTGGAGGATGATTTCAAAAACACAATGCGGAGCCTAGCGAAGACTTGCCCTCAATCTGTGTGTAAGCTCCTGGAGAGATCTGGCTCTCCCCACTATACAGAGAGATTAGGTAGAGGCTTATAGGTGCGGTGGAGACTTCTTTCCACTCGGCTTTCCTAGGTGCCACCAGATGCAGTGGCGTATTGAGATTGCCACCGTGACTTGACATGATACTCACCACAAGGCGAAGCTTCAGCCTCACAAGCACAGCTTTTCCTGTGGGGGTAGGCAACAAGACTGGCTGTCATAAAGTGAAAAAGCCTGCATATTTGCACCTCCTAGTGTGGGGTCTAGCAGCCCAGAAAATACTGTTTGTGTAAATGCTGTGGTCACACGCATGTGATCTGCCACGATCACACTTATGTTTCTAAAGATCTAGCTACTGCTTGTCTAGCTTGTGTGTAGCGTCACTCCTAGATGTTTCTGTGTTTGAGTACAGCAGTGTTGCCTGCCATTGACTGAAGCGCTGCTGGTAATGAACTCTTTCAACACAGATACATAGAATCATGTAATTATGTGGGTACGCTCAAAGAAACTATATGTTGTATGAAAAATTATTGACCTTCCCATAAATCATGTTTAATTAGCTCTGTATAACCATTTGCCTGTCTTTTCCCTGATGGCCATGGTACGCGGTAATGGAGACAAATGAGAGGCACGCCACACGCTAGTGATGCATAAGGACTGATTGCAAAGAATGGTTGTTTTGCAGAATATATTGTAGATGTTTGACTGCATTTGTAACACATGGTAATCTGGGGTTTTCGCAAAGTGTCTCAGTCCTCCTGGAAGGTTGGGTCTGTAATCTCTCAATGAAACGAGATTTCCTTCATTAGTGGAAGTAGTTTTCTAGACAGGAGTAAAGGACTCTTCAATTTTTGGTGAAAATACTGCAAGTTCTGCACTGAGGCCTGAGTCATGGCATAACGTTATAGTTTACTCCATTGTTTCCAGCTGTATAACTGATTTTCATGCAACTTATTGCTTATATCGAATGTTCTATAATTATGAAGTGAATTTAGGCAGTTCTTCCAACAATATCCACTTTCACTGATTTGTGTCAAACTTTTGCCGCCCCCTTGGGTCATTTAATTAACTACAGAATTCTGTGAACAATTCTTAGAAATATTTTCCAGGTTCTCATAGAAAGATTGATATTTTTTTACATATTTCAATTTAATCAGTTTTTTAAAACTAGTTTTATTAAATTGTTTTTCCTTTGCGGTTCCAATTAACAAAGAGAATGGTGTTTCCTAAAGTAAAGGAGCTAATTGCTTTTTGTCTCTTAACCATTTGGCTATGAGGAATGAAAGAAATATAAATTTGAACAGTTTTCTGTAAGAAATAAAGAACAGTGGAATGTTAGCAGCATGACAGTGACGCTAATTACAGATGGAGTAGAGAAGGAGATCACATAAAATTAGTCTCAATTACATTATTTTGAAATTTTCCTTCATGTAGAACAGTGCAATAGTGGAAGAAGTATACTGCAAGAATATTTGTTTCAATCTGCCACTTGGAAACAAAGCTGAAGATCTTCAGGAGTCAGGTCAGGTCAGGTCTTCTCTCCAAGACACCACGTTATTGCTAAATGCTTTTTATGTGTGATTAGCAGAATGGAGTGTTACAAAGAACTGCATTCCGCCATCCTTTTTTCCCTCTGCACTTTCATTCAGTTATATATACATAGATGGACAATGTGCATGTACAACACATAGATCCTGCTAGAGTTTCAACAAAAGTATGGTCACGATATATATTGAATGAAATATTTGAATACTATAGTTGCACAGAATATAATAAGTTTGTGCCGTACATTATAATGCAAGACTCAAATATCCATAGCTGTATAAGACTAAAATGTTGATCATGTATTATTATTACTGAGGTATTATTATGGATTTAATTCTATAATTATTAAGATAGCAGCAACAGATGTCTTAAGTATCTGTAATTAACTTTTAGGCTTCTTTGGGTTTCTTTTATTCTGCCTATATATAATTTATGAGGGACATAGATTATTCTGATACTCTGGAGATCCCATGATCAATGCAGGTAGAGCTGGATGGAGCCTCAGGAGGTCAGGTAGTTCAGCTCCCTGCCCCAGCAGGAGCAATTATACCTAAACTATGCCTGACAGTTAATTAGCTAGCTGTTCTTAAAACCCTCCTGTGATTGAGATTCCACTCTCCCTTGGCAATTGATTTCAGTGCTGAACTATCTTGACAGGTAGAAAGATTTCCCTGATGTCTGAACTAAATTTCCCTTGCTGCAGTTTAACCCTTCTTCTCCTATCCTGTGAAGAATTGTGTTGTCCCTTTCCCTTAACAGCAATCTTTTACATAATTGGAAACTGTTATCATGGAGGTTCACATAATTCTAAATTTAAAAAATCCCAGAATCTTCAATCTTTTCTTCTAGCTCATGTTTTCTAGCTCACTGATTCTTCTTGTTGCTTTCCTCTTGGCACTCTGAATGACCCTACTTGCTAGCCTTCTGGGAAGCCTTAGAGTAGCCACGGCAGCCCTCGGCTTGGCGCTGTGTGTGGGGTGGGGAAGTGCCACGGGCCTCAGCCTAGGTTGTGTGCAGGGCTCCCACTGGCCCGTGGCAGTGCCTGTTTGCTGGTACAGGAAGGCAGCACACAGCGGTCCTGTGGCAAGCCATAACACCAGCACAGTCTCTTCTGGCTGCCGCACCTCTGCACCACATTTCCCTTTGCAGAGGTGATGTGCTGACTTACCAGCTTCCTTAGAACACTTTGAAAGCTGTAAATGAAATGTACTTTGAGAGGTGTTGTAATTTTTCTCTTATAAAATCATGGGTCTGTAATTTACATCACTTAATCTGACAAGTACAAATCAATCCACATACTGTGTATTTTTGAAATGTTTCTGGTTTATAATTTTATATGGTTAGGGCATATTTTAAAAACATTTATTAGGACAAAATGTGTGCAGTTAGAAAATGCCAGCCCCAGTCTTTGTTTCATCCACATGAAAAGCAGTGATAGGTCAAGACTATTTAAGTAGGACCTTGACGTGGTGAGGCTGCTTGGTTTACTAGCACTGTTTGGGTTTATGGCTTTTCCTCATGAGCTCTGTGTTGAGACTTAAGGACCTTTCTTTCACTGTTTACAGATCTGAGGTTTTTTAATGGCCTGCTGAAAGCCCACTGAGGTCAGTGGCAATGAGTTTCAGTGATGCTTTTGAGCCCCATCTATTGCTTCTCTGGTAAATCAGCTTCAGTCTATTTGTTTCATTTGAAATCGAACAAACCTTGCACACAGCAGGAACAGAAGCAAATGAGTAGCATTGGCTACCCTTTTCTGATATTTTTAGCAATTTATTAAGATTAAAAAGTAGATTAAAACCATCTCAAAGACCAAAGGAGGACTATCTTCATCGCAGGGTTTGTTTACATGTTCTTCCAACTTTGCTAACTATTATGGTAAAGGGAGGAGAAATTCAGACTGTGACCATTCAAGCCCAAATTTCTGATTAGTTGTTCTCAAAAGCTTTCTGTAGACACAGTCACAAGCTGCTTGTGTCAGCAAGCAGGCCATAGGAGTACAGAATTTTGATGAAAGATGTGGGTTGCTAAGGGCTGTGGTGTTCACATTTTCCAGAGTGATGCAGTTTATCAAACAGGCCAGTCAGCATCTGAAGAGTCAGTGTCCACTAAAGCGCCTCTCAACTTCACCAAAGCCTGCGCTGTCAGTTCCATACTTTATTGTATATATATATATATATATACACACTCTTCTTCAGGAAATTAATAAAGGGCAGGCAGGGAAGTGGAGAAAAAAGTGAAAACTGAAAAAAAAAAAAAGCCTATTCCTCAGTGACATAATAGAGTTAAGCATTGTCTCATTGTACATGTAATTTAAATGTTATAAAATACAAGTTTTTTATTTTTCATTTTAAATAGATCACAAGTTATTCTGTTTTATTCATGCATCTGACACAAAATAGTAACAAATACATTAATAATCCCCATTCTAACCTCTGGGCTTCCCAGTCTATCTTTGCATATCTACATTTTCCAACCCCTCAGCATAATTAAGCACCCCAACCGCATAATGTGTTGTGTTGGGTAAGTGTGAGAGGACATATGGTACAGTTCTCCAGGAACTGAGCTCTCCATTGCTTTTGTTGTTCTGTGTGACAATCTTAATGCTTTTTTAATGGAGTTTTCAGAGGGCGGACACTGTCAGCCCACTGTCTTCTGTGCTCAGAATAGAGGAATGAAAAGTATATGCTTTATGGAAGCAGAGTAGAAAATTAGAGAAGGATATCATTAAAGTATGGGAGGAAGTTTGTTGATAAAATTATGATGCTTTCTGTTCTCAGGCATGACTTCTGCCAGTTTAGCAGTAATTTAGACAGAAATTATTTTTCATTATGTTCATACCAGTCAGGTGGCCTGCAGGAGGGACTTGGAACAAAGTCATTCCAGAAAAAGAACAGTGAAGTAATTTATAAATAACTGAAATCATTGTGTAGCTCATGAATCGTTTGGATATTCCTTCTCATTTCACTGCATATTTTCTCACTTGGTTTTCATTGATAGGAAAATCAATGCTGACTTCTACAGAGTCATGATCTACAGTATTTCACAGGAAGGCTTTATGGAATAAATCTATTTTTAAATGAAATAGTACCTCAAGTTTATTTAGTTCCCTGTCCAGCAAATCAGTTAAGATTTTGACTTCTGTTTGACAACTCACGTATCTAAAGTTCTGCTCAAGCTACTGTGTGTTGCTGGAGTGCTCCCATTTTTGGTTGAATAGACATTCAGTATATGGTCAGTTCCTTTTGCCTTTTTCCTTACTTTTTTTTTTTTTTTGTCTCTCCTATAACAGGTCTTCCCATTTTAGTTTTTTTTTGGTTTCCTGAGCATAATACCTCAGCCCCTATATTTGTAATAGGGTCTAACAAAGCTAAAAACATTTTACGTTGCTCGTATATTAGATACAGATATGTGCAAGATGAATTTACAGCAAGAGGTAAGGATCAGAATTTCAGGGCACAGCTGTCTGACAAAAAGCAGAAAGATTACATTTGATACCAAGTGAGCACAAGGTAAGAGTGCAAAACAAATTGCTTTTCATGGCTCTGTATGATATTTCTAGATAACACTTTATGAAAATTCACTGCACAAGCAAGCCTTCAGAGCTGAAAATCACAAGTTAATTAATCAAGCCCAATACACATACGTACAGACATATCCATAATTCTAATGCAAACCTTGACGGGAGAACATTGGAAAACACCTGTGCTCCTGACTGGGCTTGTCAAGTCTGATGCATAATTCACTTGCTTGGGCAATTGTTTGTAACTAGCAATTACTTCACTCTGAATCAAAACCTGACCATCTCTCAAGTGGCATAGGCTTCATTGTGAGTAATTGCTGCAGTGAGGCAGAGCTAGAGAGATTACAAACATAAGTAGTTAAAATTTGGATTAGAAAATGACACAATCTGAAAAAGTTACACAGGACTTAATTTACAAACTGTACATAGTTACTGTTTATCAATTATATGGAGAAAACAAGTTAATCAATAACAGAATAATTTTATCTGTACAGGATACCAGTTCTTAAATATTAATTAGTACATTATGTACCCAAGATCTGTATTTAAGGATATTGCTCTTTTACTAATGAAGAGATGGAAATTCACTGGCTGAGCACCACCCCTTCCTTCCCCTCCCCTCCCCCCCCCAAAAAAAAAGGAATGCTGATAGAGGGGAGACAGTAAGTGAAGCAATGCTGCAGAGGAGAGGTAACAAAATATTCTGCATGTTCACTGCAGACAGGAGAGGAAGTGTTGCGTTGAAATTGCAACAGGAGAGCTGGGCGTTAGGGAAACCTAATGGTAATGGGAAAAGCAACCTGCAGGAATGGGCTTGTTAGAACAGGCAAAGAGGATGGATTATGCCTTCAGCCAGGGACCTGGACAAGGTATCTTAAGATCAATTTTCTGACCTTTACTGGCAATTCTGTGACTGAATTCTTTAGTTTGTAACTTCTGTAGGACCTATGCAGAGATCATGCAAGTATGTGCATGTGTGTGAATTAAGCCCAGGTGGAAGAAGGCTGAGTTTTAGAAATGAAAACAATTATGTTTCATTATGTTAAGTTCATGGACACAGAAATTCTATGTTTCTACTATTTTATTGTGTTTGTTGTTACTTTAAATAGAGTCTACCCTTCTCCCTGAGAAGATTCCCCTCTCTAGAATGAAAAGCTTCTACATTAAGTTAAATACCACTTGAAGTTTTAGAGATGTTAATGCATTAACCTTTTGTGACTAGTTGCATATGTCCATGACTGAAAGGTGTCATGAATTGCTTGTTTACCAATCTTGAACCTAGTATTATTTCTTGCTCCTTATATCCTCTCTGAATGAATAAATAAATTGCAGGTTGTAAGTGCAGATTCTGACAAAAGGCACAGCAATGTGGAAGGCCCTGCAAAAGTTTTTCAAAGACATCCTAGAGTTATGTATTGGTGCATACACATATTTTGTGTTTCCTCTCCCATCAGTCTTGTCTTTTGTCATTTTTTTGAAAAAGTATGTAGGCATGCCTTTCCTATGACCTTGCTTCTGTTTTTCTGCAAGGAAAAAGAAAATATGGAAGTTATTTCAGCAAGAAGAAATCTCTGTGTGGGATATCTTTGTCAATACCTCTTGTATCTCTGAAAAGGCTATTGGACCAATTCCTAAACTAGAGAAGTCTCCAGTTTGTTTTCTGTAATTGCTTGTTCAGTCTCACCTAACCTAATTACCATCTAACAGCTGGCCTTGGCAAGTGCTCTGGGCTTACTCAATAATCAATAGAAAAGAATAGGCATCTCCAGAGGATGGTTTATATAATCCTAAGGCAATTATCTAAAAATGGTAGGCTGAATCACCTCTGGTGGTATTTATCTCTTTCCATCAATTATAGCAAGAGTCCAGATGGCTGACTTAAACTGGGTTATTAAAGAGAAGAATCTTGCTCTCAGATAATGTTACAAAAGGTCTGCTTCCTATAGTGTTTAATTTCTTAGTATTGTGGAAAATAATATTTCCAATAGCTCAACAATAAGTTACTGTGGCCTCTTGTATAAGCCTCTTTCAGATGCAGTTCTCCACTCCAAGCTCTGGGTACTGCCAGTTTCCACTCAGTCCTTGCAGCTCACTGTGAGTTGGCATCCACTTGACCCCTGCAAGCCATGCCCTGTGTCATTGCAGCTGCTCCCCAGACCTTCAGAGGTGATGAAAAAGGTGGATGCAGTGTTCCTGCTCCAATCCTGAGATACTGAGTTAGAGAGAGAAAATAAGCAACACCTCAAAACTCCTTGGTCACATCTGCTTCCCCTTTATTAGTCCCAAACACTAGAATAGACAGATTTTTTGCATGGCAACAAGTTGTGGTGTAACTTCACATCTTCACTCAGCCTCTCGTCTGCTGCTTTTGGTGATCTGGCTTGCTTATCTGTTCCTTCCCCTGGACTCTCTCTTATATGGGTTGTGTTTTCAAACTACTAGTGCATCTTTTGGATCAAACTGACCCTCTTCCCTAATACTGTAGGTGAGTTTATCCCAGTTAACTGTAGCTATTTACAATTTAGATGCTTGTTTTAAACTAGCAATTTGCATTCCTTGATAATCAGTGGAAGAGAAATCCCCAGAGGACATCCAACTTGTCTAAATTGTGGTCTGGCTTGCTGCACATATCAGCTTATCACCTACAGAGCAAACCTGTGGTTGGCTGAATACCTCATGCATGGCTATTGAGTTGAGAGTGTTGTGCCCTGTATACCAATCCTTCAGGATGGAATGGACCATACGGAACCCTTTATCATCCCTCTTGTAAGAACATGCTAAGTACAGAACAGAGGGTTGAGGAAAATGTTTTTTACTTTTTCTGTCTAACCACAGAGACACCACGAGTATCTATGGGGAAGCTGCTGCAAGCTGGAGCAGCCACTGATGTTCAGTAACTTATAGCCTGAAGTGGGGGCTAGCAAGAAAGAGGTATGAAAAGGACTTTTGTTCCCTGTATCTTGCTCACATTTTGTGTTCTCCTTCTCTTAGATGTAGTTCCCAAAAGATTCATGAAAGAGGCTAGCTTTCATGTTTCACTGTTCATGAGAGTTATGTTGGAAGGGTGTGTTTTCTGCCCACAGTAGGTTGTCCAGTAGCAAATTGTAAATTGTTTTCGATGGCTTGCTGTAAATGTACTGACCCAAAGCAGTAAATGTACTTTACCCAAAGGTAAATATCATATGTATTTCTGGTAGACAATATTTCAAATGTTTGTTCAGGTAATTTGTTTTCAACTCATATGAGGGACAAAATGTTCTCAATTGAGTTTTTCCTCACTCTGGGTTTTCTTGCAGATTGTAAAAACTAGGCGTGCACATAACAGTCAGCCAAAAGAAATTAAACAGTCCCTGTAGTAGATTTTTGTCAACAAATATTGCCATGTACAATGTGCAAACAGTTCTTACTGGTGTTTCTTGGTGTTTCTGAATTCACCTGGACTGAAATAATGAAATCAGATTTCTAAATGCATTTTGTTTCCATGTGCATTACATTATAAACCAGTTTAATTTTATTCTTGATGTTATCCTGCTGCAAAACATGGAGCCAGGCTCTTCTCTGTGACATCCAGTGATAGGACAAGGGGCATTGGGTTCAAGCTGGAACATAGGAGGTTCCACTTGAATATGAGAAAAAACTTCTTTACAGTGAGGGTGACAGAGCACTGGAACAGGCTGCCCAGAGAGGTTGTGGAGTCTCCTTCTCTGGAGACATTCAAAGCCCGCCTGGATGCGTTCCTGTGCGATCTGATCTAGGTGTTCCTGCTCCAGCAGGGGGATTGGACTAGATGATCTTTCGAGGTCCCTTCCAATCCCTAACATTCTGTGATTCTGTGAAAACACATAGAAAACACTCAATAAATGAAATTGCACATGTTTGATTCCAAAAATCTGAGTCTCCAGCTGGAATATATCTATTTCTGCTAGAAAGTTTTTTGAAACCTTCTTTCCCCAATAAATTCTGACTGTTATTTTTACCACAGATAAAATAATACTCTCAAAATATGATTACAAGAAAATCCATAAGACTGGTATGACAAACCCTGTGTACTTCAAGAAATTATTTTTTCCAGCAAAAACAAATATATAGTGTAGTGTATGTCATCCAAATGGCAAAAGAAAGGAATTGTGTTTCATGAAGTAAAAATCTACCATCAGCAAGCTCATATATTTTGTAGTGGCATCACTGGGCTTTGCAAATTTGGACTTGGGAGATCATAAAACCCCAATCTGTGCACAGTGAATTTTCTACTGAGCTGCAGAGCATTCAAATCCTGAATATTTCACCAATATTTGTAATAATATATCCATTTGTAATGTTTAAGTGACTTGGTAAGAAATAAGAGAAGGGAGATTAGCTACTAAACTTGTCAGAAATATATTCCAAGTAAATATCAGGAGGGGGAAAAGACTGAATTTGATGTTTTTCCACAGCAACTGCACAGTGAGTTCTAACACATTTATGAATTTCTTATCTAGTATGGAAGCAAAACTGTTTCTTATAAAGGTAGGGTATGAGGTAACTTGCACACTGAAATATATTCTGAGCAGCAAGCACTTCGGGTGCATGTTCAGTGACATACTTGACTGTTCTGGGTTTTTTCAGTAAATTTTTTTTTCAGAGTCAATTTAGATTGTATTTCATGTGTCTTATCATATATGTGTATCTGTATGTATATGAAGACTGTAGTAAGTTGAGAATTTTTCCATAGTAAAGTCTAAAATTGCCTTCTACCAGCATACTCTTCAACGTCTTGGTTGTTTGAAACTGATACTGTTTTTTTTTCAAGGAAAAAAAAAAAACTATTTCTCTAAGTTCTCAAAATTTTTCAAAAAATCCTGTTTTTACAGTCTTATTTTCTTACCTGATTTTGTCTCAGTTTAGGAAGAAAAACAAAAAAGTCAGTGTCATATAATTTCCTCCGCTGTCATCTAGATAAATCTCCTTTGAGAATTGATGCCATTGCTCTGGGAGGCTAAATATGAGAGAAAGAAGCAAAAATATGTAATACTTTTTTCCCTATTCCACATTTAAATGGAAATAACATTTCTGTCGAGAATAAACTCATTTCAGCTACAATTGAAGATATGTGTTGTTTTGTTTTTCACTTATCAACTCTCAGAGCAAAATTAGGCTGTGCCAAGGATGAGTGATTTATCCATGTAACTGTCCTCAGCTGGAGATTATAAAAGCAAAAGGACTTCTTTTTTGTAATCCTGTTAAATCTTCTATATAACCAGACCGTAGAGCTCTTGAAGAACAATAATAGGTGGCAGGCAAAATTCATAACTTGTTGAGTGTGTTTTCTGAGAAATGCTGTGTGATCAGAGGTGGTAAATTGTGCCTGGCTTCCTCTTGATTAGTATTCTGCATCTTTTTGGCAGTCAGTGTCAATCATGGAACACGAGGGTCACTTAATTTGTGAAATTCTAAATGAACGGTTATTAAGTTGCTAACGTAAATGTAGAGTAGCATTGACAGAAGAATTAGCTGTAAGAAAATATGAATGTCCAGTAGAAAAAGAAGAGAAAAACATGAGATAATGTTCAAGCAATTTTGCTTGAAGTTTACTGATAAAGCAATGTTAAACCTAAAAGTAATACTCTTCTAAAAAACTTGTATTCTCTCTCTTGTACAGTTGGATCACAGATATTTGGTCATGGTTATTCTTTTTGAGCAGCGCATCTTCTGTTTAGCTCGTGTTTTAAATAGCATATGGTGATTGTTAGGGTCTCTCTAAAAAGTATTCTTTCAATAGTAGCCATTTATAGACTCCTTGGACTGAAAGCCTCCTGTGAAGTTCATTATGATTTCAATAGGTTTGGTATTAAAATCTCCTGATTTTAAAAAACGCAAACCACTTCTTGGTCTGTCTTTCTGATCTCTGACTGTTTCAAGACAAACCAGGTACTTTGAATATATATACTTTTTTTTTTTTTTCATTTTTAAAATCACCGGCAGACGAGCATCTGGGCTGTAAGGTGTATTTGCTAGCTGTTCTTTACAAACCTTGATTTATACATATGCCTTGTTTCAGAGAAAGTTGCTGAAGTATCTTTTCCAGAATTCAGCAGAAGTGCTACACTGACAGAAAATCACAAATTTCACATGGACAGAGAGAATCTTGAAAAAAATCAAGTCCTTGAAATATTATAAGAAAGTTATGCCTGCACAAGAGAAGCAAGTGAAATTGAGGCTTTTAGCTCCCAAAAACATCATCAGATATTCCTGTGAGTTCCATTTTTCAATTTAATAGCTATGTGACATGTACTTGACAGAGCTCTCTTGTAATATAGGATGATCTCCTGTCTTTATTTTCTGGGAAATCTGTCTCTCTAGTGGAGTTACATTTAAGATAGATGCAGCAGAATCTGGATTTGTATAATTTTGCACTAAGAAGGATTGAAAAAAGCTGCCTAAAATTCTTTCTGTTAAACATTGCTTGGTGTGCATTTTTCTCTTTTAAGCATGAAACAATTTTCTGTTTCAAAGGTGGAATTTATAGCAGTCTCTCACGCAGAGAGTGCATTGTGTTCTTTGGAGGAAGCTCAGAAGTACTGTCAGAGCACAGTTTGGAGAAGAGGTCTTATCAGAGTTGCATCTGCACACAGTGTTTCTGAATTTGGCTCTTTGTTTCTGTGTCTGTGTTTCTAGATGTCAGTGTTACATTTGGCTAAATCACCTTCAGGTCTAAGGGTTTCTACTGCCTGGGAATTGACTTGTTTCCCCTCCACTTCTCTGTCTTCTGTTGGAGCAGATAAGCAAAGCCCAATGATAAATCTGTGAATATACTTAAAGAGAAAGCAAGTGTATTTTGGTTGCATTGTTATTTTCAGTTCTATAACTAACTTAATATTTCCAATGTTGCAATCATTTTTCACAGCAGAAACATACTGAATAGTACAGAATAATTGGTGAATCACTGAACAATAGAAATAGCAGTTGTAGCTGTGGAGAACTCAGGCGCTAAGAGAGGACAGTTGTGCAACAACAGTTTTCATCTGTTATTAAATCACCTTTGGAGTGATGCACGGTAGTCAGAGAGTCTGGAGATTTTAAGTCCTTTGAGGAAAATTCTGTATCTGTTCCTTAAACTTATTAAGCCAACGTCTCACTAAATCTCTCTTCTTCATTAGGCTCTGTACACTCTATTTCAAATGGTACTTTACAAAATCTAAAGGGTTAGATTATTTTTCTTATAGCCATGGAAGTAAATGTAAAATTTCTTGTCACACATTACACTCAGAAGAATCAGTGGCATTATCTGAGACAAAAACAGATTTTAATGGGAGTTCAGATAACACCATCTGTTGTAGAAGCTCCTTTTCGACATTATACCTAGGAAGTGTCCATCATGTATGTATAGGATCTACTAAGTGCATTCACTGTATTTTTTTTTTAAAGGTTCTTGAGATCTTTTATTTGTAGCCTGGGAGAGAAAGTGATTACAGGTTTTTTTAGTGATCTCTAAAAAAGTTGAGTAAACAACATATGTAATTACTCTGTAGGGAAACACTGCTTAATTAAAACACAAAGTCATTCTATTAGCATACACACCTGCTGCTCATGTGGTTCAGTTCTTCCAGAAATAAGCATATCACTGAATAGAGATAGTTCTATAGTTCAGCCGCCTAGAATTTGTACTTCAGCATGTTGTCTTGTCCTCCTGCTGGTGATTCATTGTTGGCTTAAAAATAGTCACCCTACATGCAGATAGGGTTCTGCTGAGACTCAGCTACCAGCTGTGAAAGAATACAGTTTATCTTGGCTGCTCAAGGGGAAAAAAGCCAATACAGTTTTCACATACATGATCTGTGGGGAAAACGTGCTCTTCAGATTGGACACAAAAGAATATCTGCTTCCCTCATGCACTATGCCATCATCCAAAAAGTGTGGGAAACACAGTTTGTGGAAAAAGCTTGAAAATGCTTTGAAAAGTTGTGTCTGCTGTATAGGAGTAAGGTTTCTTTTACTTGGGGGTCTTGAAATGTGTTTTTATTAGCCCCATTTTAATGTATCTGTCAGACAAAATAGAATAATAAAATCACAGAATCGTTTGGGTTGGAAAAGACCCTAAAGATCATTGAGTTCCACCCCCCTGCCATGGGCAGGGACACCTTCTGCTAGCCCAGGTTGCTCAAAGCCTCATCCAGCCTGGCCTTGAACACCTCCGGGGATGGGGCATCCACAGCTTCTCTGGGCAACCTGGGCCAGCGCCTCACCACCCTCACAGGAAAAAATTTCTTTCTAGTATGTAACCTAGATATCCCCTCTTTCGGCTTAAAACTGTTATCCCTTGTCCTGTCTCTCCACCCCCTGACAAAAGCCCCCCTCCTCATCTCTCCTGTAGCCCCCTTTCAGTACTGGAAGTTGCTGTAAGGTCTCCCCGGAGCCTTCTCTTCTCCAGGCTGAACAACCCCAACTCTCTCAGCCTGTCCTCGTACAGGAGGTGCTCCACCCCTCAGACCATCTCTGTGGCCTCGTCTGGCCCAACTCCAACAGGTCCATGTCCTTCCTGTGCTGAGGACCCCAGAGCTGGATGCAGCACTGCAGGGGGGTCTCACGAGAGCAGATGGGGTGAATCCCCTCCCTCAACCTGCTGCTCACACTGCTGGTGATGCAGCCCAGGGCACGGTTCGCTTTCTGGGCTGCAAGCACACATTGCCGGCTCATATTCAGCTTCTCATCACCCAGCACTCCCAGGTCCTTCTCCTCAGAGCTGCTCTTAATCCGTTCTCTACCCAGCCCATATTTGTGCTTAGGTTTGCCTCAACCCATGCACAGGACCTTGCACTTGGCCTTGTTGGACTTCATGAAGTTTTCAGAGGCTCCCCTCTCAAGGTCCCTCTGGATGGCTGGAAATACTCCTGGAAAATTTGAATATGTCCCAGTACGTGCCATGAGTGCCTTTTCTGTGCGTGTACATGGCAGCATTGGTCTGAAAAAGAACGAGACTTGTTCTTGTAATACAGTGGGAATTAATTCATGTTATCCACTGTTACTTTTTTTTCCTTTGCAATTCTAAAGGGAATGTAATATACATAGAAGGGAGGAGACCGAAAGGGAAGGAGGTTTTTGTTTCTTCCAAGTTATATAGAGTTGGGTATATTTGCTTTAACTGATGGTCTGTCGCCTGTGAAGAACCTTAAGTAAAGACTATAAGTGGTAGGACAAGTATGAAGTCATCCTTTTCTGATGCTTCCAGTTTCTGGTGATCAGAACTGCAGAGGTCTCTGGAGCTGGCAGTTACAGTACTAGATGTAATAGCTGTCAGTATGTCCTCCTTCAACTGGGTGCACAAACTTTCTGCAGATATTGCTCCTTATCTATTGCTTCATTTTATTTCCATACTGAGGTGGATTAAGTATTGTGAAGAGTTTGACTTAGTTGTTTCCTGCAGGTTTATACAAGCAGAGACAAAACGCAACACATGTAAGGTTCTAGTTCTGAAATCAGCTGATACACTCAGAATTTCCTTTTAACACCGGACATAAGGACTAAGCCATTTCTGTGGAGGGTACTTGCCTCAAGGATTTAGCTTTCACCACAACTCAGGCAAAAGCACAGACGTGAGCTTTTTAAGAGTGTTCCAAATCCTGACTTTTTTCCCCCTTAATTTCATATTTCCGAGTACGTGGAACAAAAGAAGAACACCGGTGTTGCAGTTGTTTCTTTGTGGAGCATGCATTTTGTCATGTGGTCTTAATGAAATGCTCAAGTGTCTCGAGATGTTTGTCGCTTGTGCAGTGTAGATGGAGATATAAGAAAGTCAATCTAAGTGTTTGTGAATTGTGTGTTAAATCAATCAAGGTCAAGACACTGCATAAGATCTCTGAAAAGCTGTTTCAGGTTAGATTTTCTTCATGAGGAGCACATTAATTTCACTCACCTATGAGTTATTTGCTTTAGCTGGTAAAAATTTTATCTGTAAGGGAGGAGGCAACATTAAAAATGTCCTTTTATGGAGGACATTAAATTAAAGAGTTAATTTTCTGGTACTTATATTTAATACAACCTCATCTAATTACCAAAGTATTGTTGACTATTACAGAAGCAAGATTAAATTACTTGAGTCACACTTTATATTACTCCATACTAAAGAGAGTATGAATATAATCTTCCCTTTGATTTCTCATCGGAGGTTGTATAACCATCCTCCCCTGTTTTTCAGAGACCTTTCTTCTCTGCTTTTCATTCCCGTCAGAGAGAAAGCAATCAGGAACAGCAGCAGGAATTTCAGGCAGTGCTTGGTCGGTCCAGTTAGTTAATGCATGCAGTTAAACCCTTTGCATTTCAGGTTATCACTAAACTCCACAGTGCCAGTGAAGTACGAGCATATCTCTGATCCCTCTTCCTCCTTTCCTCGTCAGCACCTGAATTATGTTGGAGCGATGAAGCCAAAACTTACAGGAAAGCTCCTCAGAAGAGCAGGACATAGGGCTTCCTTGGGAGCTAAGACAAAATTTTTCACATGAGACACCAAAATGGATTAGAGCCTCTGAAAATTTGTCTAGAAAGTAGCACTAAATTTATCCTTACATTTTGGGCTGCAGCCCAGTTAAGGGGAAAAGGGCACAGAAAGGTGTGGCAGCTAGTGAGACATAATAGGGGAAAAACATTTTCTTACTCAGGATACTTTTTGCTAGTAGATGATTCAAATCCCCCACATTATTTTTAGGTGCATGTGCAAGGTGGACAAATAAATAGACAAATAAATAAAGTTGCTCTGCAATTGTCTTCCCTTCCACCCTTTTTGTAGTTACAAAGTATGATAGTAACTAAGCCTATAGTTCCTGGAAAAATGTATTTTACAAATGCGTCTGCCTCTCACACAGAGGGGCCTCTAAGTTCAGGCCTTTAGGTGCACAAGTGAGCTAAATTTTGAGAGTTGTACAGGATGCTCTAAATTCACTTTCCAAAGGTTGAGGCATGTCATTGTTTCATTATTATGTGGTACTAATAAGTGCAGAAAAGTTTCTAGAAAAAGAGTAGGAGTGAGATAAAATTTATTATGCAAATTTGGAGTATTATAACACTGAAAGAAGTATCACGAACAAATATAAATGAGGGAGAAAAGAGGGACAGGGAGGAATCTGATTTAATAGGAAGAAAAAAATACTAAACTTTTAATAATACACTTTACTCATCAACAAACTCCAGCTGAGAATGATGATGCACATCTAAAGTGGAAGGTGTCAGAGAAAGCTCCAACTTGTGATTAAATACCTACACATGAGCTTTTCTGTGCTTTGCATTCTTTTGTACCGGGTGTGGTGCCAAATCTGGTGGGCCTGATTGTAGTTTGGAAATCCGGAACAGTTTTGTGTTGTGCTCTCAGGTTATTCATAAGTTCCATCACGATTTCTCAGGCTTCCTGCTGTTCAGCAGGATTGATGAACAGATGTACATGGTGTCTCCCTCCTCAGCTAACATCTCATTGTTGGAGCTGTCACACACAGATAATGTCAACATTAAGCATCCTGGCATCCTGCCTGCTGCTGACATACCACAAAATATCTGGGTAGTAGTCAGGCTGACACCTGCACGTTTGCTAAATAGCCGAGTCATCCATTTATGCAGTGGAAGAAGCATAATTCTTTAAAATGGCAAGTCATGCTGCACCTTATAATTTTCTTTCTTGTCTTCACTTTTCCATCATCAGTACTTCAATGGAAAATTTCACAGGCTGGATTGTGATCAGTAGAGGCTCCCTCCCTTTGAGGTACGCTGCATATGACTGAAGGCTTTCCTGAAGGAAGGAAGAATTATCATGTGCTTCAGACATGGAAAAGTCTGCTCAGATGTCCTGAAATAGGTGGGGGATTGTAGTTTAGGCATGAAGCCTAAACTTGCATTTAGGGCTCCAGAGTAATCGTAAGAGGGACAGAACAACTGACTTTCAGCAGGTAGTTCATCCTGCCTCTATTAGGTATTTTGGAATGTAACTAAGGGGCCTTTGGAAGTACATTCCCTTCATTAGCTTTTGACAGAGCTTTAATGATTGGCTTGTGGTAGATAACTAGCTCTTAGTGGCAGTGTTCACTGAAATTAAATCCTCTCTCAAGCTCTCTGTAACTGAGATCTAGATCTGTAAGATAAAGACTATCCTTCTGAGACTGTTCATTATTTTTTTCTGAGGTTCTCAGGTGTTACAATCATGGCAGCTTATAAAAATATTGTCTTTCAGGTCAGATAACCTGAAAAATGCCTGATAAAGCATTGCTTGTGATGCATACCCTAGCAAAAAAATACAGGGACAAGTATGTTTATTGTGTTCTGAAAGAACATGACAACAGAATTGGGTAAAAGATCATCACTGGTTGTCATAAATCACTGAACAGATCCATGGGTCATTGTAAATGTTAAATCCTTTTAAATATCTGTATGTTCGTTCTGGGGATGTCACTAGGGCTGTCTTGTTCTGCTGGTACTACTATGGCTACACTAGAAATGAAGGCGTGTCAAAGGAGGAAATCTGAAAAAAAGATATTGAAATAATAAAAAGTTAAGGCATAGATCATTGTCTCAAGGTTGTGCCAGAGGGAGGAAGGAGACATTTGCTATGCAAACACTGAGCGTTCATACACAGAAAAGTCTCTGAGCAGTAACTCTCCCCATACCTGTGGCCTAGGGAGCTGGGATGCTCTGATACAGTGAAAGATGCCTGTGCCAAGTTGCCAAACCTGCTGAGTTAAGAGACTTATTCTGATTTGTGCCTGTCTTATGTCCTCTAAACAAACCTTTTCCTTCACAAGGAGCAGGCTTTCATCAACCTGGAATCTTACCCAAGAATTCCTCCCCAAAACACCAGGTATTTTGGATGAATTCAGCATTCACTTCCTGTTTTGAGGACTCACTGGGGCAATCTTTACATTCAGTCTTTGGGTCTGCTCTGCAGACTTGACTTTTCTAAGGTCTTTTGATGCATTTGTTTATACTCTTTGTCATAATGAAATTATGGTATAAATCTGAAATATCTAGGGTGGCATATTTATTCATGCATTAAAGACCGCATTTCTTGATTTTCCTTCTCCCTCATTGTGCAGCTGATTCTTACCTGTGACTATTGAGTGGACTTATTTGGAGTCATAGACCAATTCTGCACAGCCATTTTGACCTATACTATACCTGAACAATGTGAAAATTTGTTCTTTTTCTCCTGCCTGTATTTACTGTTTCATTTCACTAGCTATAAAAGTCAATGGCACATTAGCTTTTTCCTCTCCTCACATAAGAAAAC
This sequence comes from Pterocles orientalis, assembly GCA_011057875.1. Lineage (NCBI taxonomy): Eukaryota > Metazoa > Chordata > Aves > Pterocliformes > Pteroclidae > Pterocles > Pterocles orientalis. The sequence continues at coordinate 340,402 of WKFP01014884.1, read as the reverse complement.
TGCCCGAGGCTAAGTTTTAGTGCTGAAACTAGCCTAACTCTGATATACAGGTTTAATGTTTTATAATTTTCATAAGAATAAAGTTTATCATCATGCTCCAAATTTCACTGAACTGGAGCTGTATAGTGCTGAATTGTTTCTTGGTTATTCCTCTCGGTGTCATGCTCTGTAAGTTAGTGTAGAAGAAAGGTTACCCTTAGTACACGTGTTTGTCATGACGGTGCCTTTCTTTCCAAAACAGAGATTGGATAGTTTTTTCTGGTATTTGCATCCTGTATCCTCTTGTGTGTGTGTCTCAGGTTTCATGATGTAGGTGATGCGCTGAACTGAAAAATGGGAGTCAGGCTGTTTCAAGTGCCATGACAGGTTTCAGAACACCAGAGACAAACCTTACTATGAATTTTTCTTTCCAAACGGCATGTCTGTAATTAGTCTGCCATGCAGGAAGTGGGTGGTATTTCACGGCCATTTATATACTGAGTTTTCACATGCTGGAGACTGTGTGGAAACACTGTGGATTTTGCAGTTAAATTGCATTGGAATAGAAGGCTGCTGCTGTTGTTTGGGAAAGCTTTATTTCCCAACCCACGGTGTTACAAAAGTGCAAGTTTCCCCATGGCTTTGTCAGTCCATCATCCAAAGGCAGTGAGTCTTGCACACCTCTCATTGGTGTCAGAAGAAGCGAAGCATTACGTACAAGCAATGACAGAAGTGGCACAATATTACTCCTGGAGCAGAAATCCAAGCTGCCCTGTGGTAATTAGTTTATGTTTCTTCCAGTTATTTCAACTGAGCAGAAGGCTGCAGAGGAAAGTGTATTCCTCAGCATGCAGAGAGCTTCAAAACCCATAATAAGGTGGAGCATTACATCTGACTTCAGATAATTCAAACAACCTTCTCACCTCTTACTCAAACACAGGTGTTTCAAGTCTTCTGTCAAGATTAGATAACTCTGTACAGCATATGATGTCAAATTTTACCATACTGTAGATATTCATGGATCCCTGAACCTGTGAAATCATAAGAAGTCAACAGATAAGTATGATTCTCCCATTAAGTCTGTATTTCTCTTAAGTTAATTTGTAGAAAAATTATTATTTCTCTTTGAAAAGGGAAAGCTCTAGTAGTGATTTATGGCATATTGACTTCACAGTTGTATAGTTGCAGTGTTATCCTTTATTGAGGTAAATGTTGGATTAGAGATGCATTTCGTCTTAGAGATGGGAATTACTAATTTGTTTTATGGTGTGTGATGTAGTTGCATACAAAGCAGTCTTTAAAGGTTACGTGATCTGTGCAGTAATGCTGTGAAACTGCTTTCCCACACCTTGTTTTGGCACGGCCTTCTGCCTTGCTGAATGTGTGAGGAAGGTGATTTATTTAAAGGCTGTATTATAAAATACAAATGACAGGAGATGAACCACGTATCAGCTCTCGTGTCACTTCCATTAAAAAGATAATCAGTTAGGCACAACCAGGCTCATGTCTGATGCTGTGTTGCTGGTGTGTCTGCAAGGTAGGTTCGCAACATCTAGGGGCAGACCCTTCATTTCCCACCTGTCAGATAATGAAATTCCTTTTAGTACCACAGAGTCTCCTACAATACATGCTAGCTAGTTTCACAGCAAGTCTATAATCTTGTCAAAGTTTTGGGAAGCTGATCAGATTTTTTGTTCCAACTTGCGTTTTCAATCATTGCTCTACCTGTTTGATGAATGCAATGTCATGAGTGCGTGTTTCTGCAGTTGCCTGCACCCCTAAGCAGAATATCTGCTGCTGCTTCCTTCCTTTTTTGTTTTCCAAATATTCTAGTGTTTTCTGGTCATTGTTACACTTTTTTTTTTTTCATTAAGGAGTCTCAAACAGTGTGAGAGTTTTCTGTAAATAATAAGTTCTTTGTTTATTTGCTCTTCTCAAAGCATCTGATAGACAGGTTTTCTTACATCTACATTTCCGATATTGTGGAAAACTGGTTGTGTCAACTGTTGGTTATGTCAACTGTTTTGAAGGCAAATTCAGAAACTAGTTTGGTTCCAGATTGAAAAATTCTTCAGTAATCTCTTGTCTGGAGCACCTTTGATTAAATTAAGGGGTTTTTTTTTTAAAAAATTATGATGATTTTCTTTCTTTTTGCTAGGTTGGTTTATGTAAGGGCTATAAAGTTTGGAGGCTACTCTGAAACCTGTTCAGAGTGGGGGATAAAGAAAGTCAGTGTTGTCTTTTCTCCCATGCAGTTAGATCTTAGCTTCAAAGAGAAAACCTCCTATGGATTCCATTGCAAAAGGGCCCAATGGCCAACTAAGCTACTGAGTAGAAAGGTATTTAGCTAAGTTGAGAGATCTCAAATGAATTGGGCCTGATGGCTTTAATCACATAAAATTTCTTAAAGTGTCTAAAGCAATTTCAGATTCATTAGTAAGTTTTTCTGAAACCTTAATGAGTGGGATCCAGTAAACAAATATATTGGTAGTCTAGTAACCATCATAAGAGGAGGGAGTGGATGAGCATGAGAAAATTCAGGCCAGTCTGCTTAACTCCAAGCATTTGTGAACACCTCTGAGACAATTAACCTCCGACGTGTGATCATTAAGAGGTGGCAAATTTTTGTCAAAAGCAAATTCAACTGCGATCTGATTTCTTTCAATGATAATGCAGAAAGCCTTCCTAAAGGAAAGGCAAATGAAGTCCTATGCTTAGATATTAGCAGAGGTGAAGCTTTTGTCAGCGTTGCATGTGGCATTCCCATAAGGAAAATAAAATAACACAGATAAATTAATATAACATGGGTGTAATGTCCATACTTGGAGCAGCTGTCTGTGGTTCTCTTCTAAAATGCAAGGCCTCTTATAAGCATGATTCCTGCAAAGTCTAGTCCTGGACCATTGTCACAAGTGACGGGTATGTTTATGCAGTGGCAGATAGTGCTGGTTTAAAGGAGCTACAAGATTAAAATTCAGAAGAAACTTGACAAGTTTGAAAAACTGGCCTTAAATAAGAATAGGATTCAGTGAGAAGTGTAAGCTATTATACTTGGGCAGGAGTAATCATCTTCTCATATTCAGGTGAGGGGAAAAACAGTAAGCTACAAACACACAGGAAAAAATTTGGAGGGTATAATGAATCATAAACTCAGCCATGTCAGCCTTTTACAGGAGAGGCAAACATCACGATGGAACGCACAGCCGGGACAGCATAATCTGCAAGACAAGTGATGCAATCTTTTCATGCTACTCACAGTGTTCGCAAGTACGGCATGGCTGGAGTGCAGGCTGCAGTTTGGGGCATTGTACAACAGGAAAAACGGAGTATTTGGAAAAAGCAGAGGAAATTGAGAACAAGAAGTCTGGAAGAATGGTTTGTTTAGTCAGGAGAGGGCTGACAAAAGCCATTATAAGCCATCAAGTAGGTAAAAGCTTACTCTAAATAAAATAATCTGTTCTCAGTGTCCAGTACGTCATATTAGTAGTCAAGGGCTTGAAATGCAGCATATGTTTGATGTTAGGAAAAACTGTAAACAACAAAGTGATGTAACACTAGAGTAGGCTTGCAAAGGAGTTAGTGAGGTCTCCATTACTTCTTCACTGAGAAAAAAGTTCTTCATCAAGATTTTTAGGAACAGGATAGAAAAAGATTCTCCAGCAGTCATTTTGATTGTGGTCAGTCCAGTCTCAAAGCAGGGGAATAGGCCAAGTGGCTTTTCAGGCACCTCTTATATTCCATCCCTTTTAGTTGCAGAGACGCTCATTTTCAAATACATTATATATACACTGGAATACCTTATTCTAAGATCCATGTGATTGTGTCCTTTCATCTCTCTTTTGTAAAAGTATAAATTTGGCTGTTAGAGCGAACATTTTTGTTTCACTTTTTATGTTAGTGCTAGATGAGTTGTTCTTTTCTATTCTTTATGTTCTTTGAAATGTATTTTGCCAGTTTCTTTTATGCTATATTAAAATTGCTATGTATTTCTAAAAGCTGTGGGGTTTTTTTTAATCATTTTTCTCTGGTAGCTTTATCTGTGCAGTTGTGGGGTTTTTTTACTTTATCTTTTTTCTCTGACAACTTTTCTGTTCTTCTAGTGGATATGCATACTGTTTTCAGCTCCACTCGATTTCAAAAAAGAGAGGGAGCAGAGGAAAGCCAATGCGTGATGTAATATAGCCATTTGCTCCATCTCTCTGTGACTTTTTTCCAAAAATTTCTCTTCCTTCACCTTCCTTATGCCCATGTACTACTTTGATAGGTGTCAAAATGTTTTCAAAAACCAGCAGTGACCATTGTTAACTAAAGATGTTGATTCTCTTGGTTTGCCCAAAGGCATTCCTATACTCCGAATTGCAATGGTATATCTGTCATAAAGAACAAACGTTGCTGACACTGCTAGTGTGGTGGTGAACAGTAAATGTGACAGATACATAACACTAGCAGTGTGCTGCAGCTGTGTTAGTCTTCATACATTTCAGCCCTGAAAGAACCAGGCCTGTACGAACATAAACCATGAAAGCAGACGTGCAGATACAGTTGCCAAGTGGGTACAAAATGGTGATCACATACATGCACTCTGAAATACTGTAAATATTACCCTGTGAGAAAATTATGACAAATTAACATTTGTACAGACTCACACTGCTACTGTAATGCTTTAATAGCAAAAGCCTACAGTGCCCACAGTTTTCTTCCCACTGGAAATGGAATAGACTGCAACGTGGGCTTTTACTGATAGAAATTAAAAGTAGTCTGATGTTAATTATTAACATTTAAATCACATTTTAAATACTAAATGCAAGAAAAATCATATTATTTCCCTGGGAAAGCTCACTGCTTTCAGGGTCTAAGGACAATAAAATTAGCCTTCAGTGCTGCTGGCCTTTAGGGTTTCTTGCCCTCCCAGGACCCTGGGGGCCCTCAATAGCTGATAAGGTGTCTTTCTTGCAGCAGCACTGAATGGGTTTTTTAGCAATTCCAACATCTTTATTTCACCTAAAACATTCTCACAGTGGTCATTAGGCAAAGGATACAACATGTTCTCCTTTTTAGAAAAATTGCGATTTAAGATAGTGAGGGTATATGCGAGTGTGCTCTCCCATCACATGCTCTGCGGATCTGCGCATGCTTCTCATCATGCAAGTGAAGAAGCTGCTGTGTAAAATGCTGCAGGATTGGGAACACGGACAGTACTTGGTTTACAGGGCTTTTAGTTCAAAGACTATAATTTTGCTTAGTTTAATCTTTTTTTTTTTTTTTGGTACTGAAATAACAATACAGTCTGAACCCACACTGTTTCTTTCTAAACAAATAGAATTCAATACTTTGGATACTGTGGAGGAACGCCTAGTGATTCCTCGTGTGATCAGAAGTCATTAGGTCAAATATTTGGCATTGTAGTGCACTGAAATCAGAGACGTTAGATGAGCAGGATTCTAGCTGGTGCATCACTATCTCAAAAATCATTATGTGCTTAAGTAAGATATGCCCACTCACAACTTGAAAAGCAATCTGTCAAAAAAAGGAAATTGCAATTACCTTAAGACAATGTATTTAGACATCTGTGAGGATCTGTAAGAAGTGGTTCCAGTTTCCAACAATACTAGCCTCCTTTTAGATTTTTTTTAGATACATATGAACTGTAGCAGTAAAATAAAGTGTTTCTGTTGGAATTGCTTTCAGGGTAAGTGTTCAGTATTCAAATACTTTGTATTTACCGTAACAAGTCATTCACTTATTCATTCATTCATACATTTATGAAAGGGCTTTGCTATTCAATATTTATTGTGAGCTCCCTTGGCTCACTTTCCAGTTTTATAAAGGACTCTCATGAGAGGCTTCAGTGATAGCAAATACCGCAAACTGCAAGGAAGCCATTTCTTGTGTTGCCCTCACTGCAAATGAAAGCCCTTTACAACAGATAAGGATAGAAGCAGGTAAAGCTTTATTCACAGCGAACAAAACACTAAAACATGTTTTCCACATCCTCAGCAGATGGTAATGGAATTGTTATTTGGATGCTTTTTTTTTAATAAATATAGCAGGGTATTTATTGAATTTTCAGAATCAGCACCTAATCTGTCATGTTTTTTCTCCATACTCAGCTAAAACAATGTTGAGCTTTCTCAGTTGAAAATGATGTTGGGTCTTGCAGCCCAGACTTAAATCAGATGTTTCTATACGTGGCTTTGGATGGCTGCCTACAATCCCATATTCTTCTAAGTGAATTTCCCTTAGCCATAGACTGGTATGGCCTGCAGCATTATGGAAATATTTCTCCTTTTTTTGCGTATTAAGGGAGCTTTTAGAGCCAGCGTTACTCCCATGGGGTCTTTGCCTGTGCCTCTTTAAAGAGAATGTTTCTTGGACCATTCTGGAGCACCCCTCCCAACTTAATTGTATTGTGAACCCAAGAGAAATGCTACCTCTGATAGTTTCTGTCAGAGAAGCTAATGAGATTGTTTGGATTGAAATTGTAAGAGGTGTTACTGGCCTGTCTAGGAGCATTGCTGGAATTGAAGGGTGCTCACACAGCCATTTTCCTGGGAGCAGAGCATTTTTCTGCACTTCATCACCATGTTCTCTGAAGGTTACTCTCCAGTACTAACAGGTACCAATGTTCAGTGAGGCAGGAGAGAAAGAAGTGCAAAACTGCATTTCCAGCTTATAATTAACCAAGTGCATATACTGTATGTGTTATCCTTACACTACAAATAAGCTACACTGCAGCAAGTGACAAGAAGCCTTAAGAAAATCACCATTAACAAGGTCATGGTGTCTAACATCGGTGTTGTGTTTGGTATATGGAATAAAGTCCTGAATGAATCAGTGATCAATACTATTTTCTCTAATTTTCTTAGGTGTGAGACTGAGCTATAACTACTCAGAGTGAATTCCCCTAGTATTGTTATTTTATGTCTTTGTTTACCAATTGCTCTAACTATCTGTAAAAGATTAGTCAGTGGAACAGGGGCTGTAATCGAGATATCACTCTCCTAATTAGGTCTGCTGGCTGTCATACAGTGCAGGCATTACTGCACCTAGTTATCCTAGATTAATCTTGGAGTGTCTTCAACAAGACAAATTGAAAGTACTTCTCCAGTGTAAAATGTAGCCAGAGAGTTAGGGCACTTGTCTGGGAAGCACAAGCGTTTAAGTCCTTGTTCCACAGCCTTAAGAGGGCATTTAAACCAGGGCTTTATTCATGACCTAGATGTCATTAGTCCTATGGAGTGTGTTGACGTTTCCATGTTCGTTGGGCCTTTTCTTTCCAAATTTTTGCTGCTGTTATTCAAATGCATGAAATTGAAATAAAACCGGGCTTGAGGCAGGAGGGGGGAGGATTGGCTAATCTGCTCTTTCTAACGTGTTTTTTTAATATTAACCTAGAATATTGTTAACTACAGGTGAACTTTAAAAATAATTTATTCACATAGTTGTATTTTGAAGGGTTTCAAAGTGTCTGTTTTCGCATTGCTGAAAGAGAAATATTATATCAGCCCAAGTTAACTGAACATTTGCTGGAGGTTTATCTGAAAGGTTGATGAACCTTAGCCACTTTGTCGAAAAACTTGTCTTGGTTTTCAGCCATGTCACACCATTTGACACCGGCAGACTTGTACGTGTTTGGAGCAGAAAAAAATGTTTCACCCCTATGCCCTGGTGTATTAACTGTATTAACTAACTTACTCTGTAAACAAGGGTACTTGTAGGTGATCCCTAAATAGTCCAGCACAGAATACTCATTAAGTGAAAAAGCAGTAACCTAAAATGTGTGTTTTGAAAGCTTAAACACTTACAGATGTTCATGTAAAAAGCCTATGCAAATTCAACCCTGCAGAGTGTTAGAGTATTAATGTAACGCTTGCATTATTCAAATTACAAATTCACTATTAGGTTTATTTGAAGAAATTATCTGCATCATCAAAAGCAACAGAGATGGCAGCAAATGCACAGGTGAAGCAAAGTCTTGCATAGAGGTGTCATGAAGTGCTGAGACTTGTGACAGGGGGAGGTCTCAGGGAGCTGCAATGCATGAGCAATGAATGTCAAGCAATACAGTCAGCCTGGCTCACCCAGAATCATTCTTTCTGAACTCAATTTCAGAATCAAAATTGGATAGAAAAAATGGGCACACTTACCAAGTCAGCACTGAACACTACCACAGTTTTCTGATGTCAGTTGTAAACAGCATTACAAGAAACTAGTGAAAGAAAAAGAATTAGAAAACCATAACCATGACTTTGTCTTTTATTCAGGTTTTATGTTAGATTATAAACAACTGGTTGAAAGGCTTCTTTGTGCAGAAAATCACCTTCTTTGCATGAATAACTTAGCAAAAGATAGTCTTTTCACTGCTGTCCTTTGTCATTCCTTGTATTTTTTAGTCCTTAATTGTTTGAGAAGCTGGACCATACTAGGAGGATCTTCTCAAGAAACTGGCAAGGAGGCTAATGCGATTGCTGGACTTAATGATGGAGAGTGAGCAGTATAAATTACATGCTTTCGTGAACTTGTTGGAGAAAATAATATCCACCCTGGTTCTTCATCTAGTACTGGCAATGCTTGACTTTCATTATGTTTTGAATCACTTAAAAAAATTTTATTCTTCTAGTCTAGAAACTATAATACTCCAATTTAGAAGAGAACTGCAACTTTCTGTATATAAAAGACATAAATGTATACAAATAATAGACTTTTACTTTTGTTTAGGAGAATGCTTATATAACCGAAATGTATTGAGAGATAAATGCTCAACATTTTTTGTAAATGTCAAAATAAATTCTCTTGAGTCACTATCAAATTCTAGTTTCAGTTTTAATTTATGAAGGAATTATTTGGATTATTTCTTTGTCATAGGAGAATGATTTTTTTTCTAAGATGGTTTTATCAAATAGCAGACTTTTTTTAACTTAAAAAAAAAAAAAAAAAAGAAAGTTCCTGTGGAGATACTAACTGTAACAAATTTTAACAGACGAGGGACCGATTCCTGGACCAGGGGCTGTCAGACACGAACTGTTTTGAATCTGTGCTGCGTAGGGGAAGAAGCCTCCAAAGCAAACTGTCCACATCCACACTGCACAGAATTTTGCCCTGGCTGTCCCCATGGGGTTCTGAGGTAATAATTATTATTTGATGTGTTTCAGTTCAGTGTCTGTAATTCTGCATGATATATGTTGCAGTTTGCCAGGGCGTTCTTCTGGCAGGAGTTTTAGGGTGTACAGATCATATTAGAGGACAGTGCAGGGCAGAGGGACTGAAACCTCATGCATTCCTACCCACACCCTCTTTTGGGAGTGATCCGTAAGTAAACTAACACCTGAATTTGCCCAGGCATTGTGGAGAGGTGGTTGAAACAGCCCAGAGTAAGGGCAGGGACAAATCAATCAGTTGAGTAGTCAGGGGCTGTGGTGTTACACTCACTCCTTAGCCCTCCCATTGAGTGGTATGGACATATCCATTAAGACTGAGAAAACAAAAGCTTTCCAAAAGAGTTCCTTCAAACAGAAGTGAGGTAACCTGATATGTCAATGAAAAAGCTGCTTTAATGCTGTTATCCCTTCCAAAACTATGTGGGATGTTTCTTCTTTGGAGAACGATGTCGTGTTTGAGGGTGCCAGTGTTTAAGCTCCTTGGCTGAGTTAAAGCTCCATGGCTTCTCATGGTTACCACACACAAAGGAAGGTAGGCACGCTAATTTTGAAACAAAATGGTTGGTATCTACAGCTGCTTTTGGCATGTGCCAAAGTAAAAAAGAAATCCAGAGGCATTTTTCAATAGTTTGGCCCATAAACTTTTCAGTTTGTGACAACCATAGGGGATGGTGAGAGACTCTAGATTAATTTTAAAAACTTAGCATATGAGCTTCAGCTTGCGTAAATTTAAAGGTAATGTGTGCTGGCAAAACCAGTCCAAATCTCTCATGCTGCTGAGCTTTAAACTTTCCCATTCCTCTGAGAAAAAGAAATTCTCATTGTCACTGGCAAACTAGCAAAGTAAAAATCTCTCCAGGATACGTCCACAGGAGGAAAAAGCAAAAATTAGATCTTTGATTCATTAGGGAAATGGGAAGAAATGCAGAAAAATTAATATTTTATTGTCACTGAGAGTCACAAGCCTTTGTTTGGAACGCGAATTCCACATTAAAAAAACGCAGAAATAATTCTGAAAAGATCCAGAGGACAGCAAGGCTAATGTTATGTTTTGAATTGCTATGAGCACTTCTTGCAAGACTTGTCTTAAACTGAAAGCAAAAACCACTGTGGTAGAAGAATCAGTTGTAATTCTGTATAATTGATGGTGAGTAAAGTAAGATAATTTGAAGAAGTATTTCTTCAGAGTACATATAGTCAACTTGTGAAATTCACAGCCAGATGGGGTGGGAGCTGAACATTATAGCTGAATATTACTGCTGTTCTTAGGATAAGACTTGTCTAATATTTAAGGCCAGTAATAATATTCATAGTCATGTCTATTAAGACATATGGAGAATCAGATTGAATGTAGTAGACTATAAGTTGCTTGCCACAAGTATCAGCAAATACTTTTTTTTCCATCTCTGTATATAGGAAACATAGCACAGGTTATCATTACCACTGAATTGTTTCCCCTTTTTTTTCTTGTTCTCACCACTTTTCCACACCTCTATACCCTCCAAAAAGGAGATTGTTTCTCAAAGAAGCTGCAAGTTTTTCCTGTGTCATGTGATCGCAAGTGTTTTGCCTGGTCAAAAATGTAGTTTTTCTTTGCCAGCTGTGAAGTGTGCATTCAGTCATACAACTAAGGACAGGTTTTGTCATGTGATGGAAGGATTGCACTTCATTAGGCAAAGCTGCCTGAATCTGCTGTTATGTCTGTTGTGTCGTGGGATGCAGAAGGTGCTCCAGTGACAAACAAGATGTGCACGGGTGCGCTTCATTATATGACAAGTGGATTTTGCATTTTACTACCAGATGCGCTTTCTTGGTCATGCAGAAGGGAGGAGGTATAGGACACTTGAGAAAGGATCCGAAAGGATCTGTCAGACTTATTGTCTGTTCTTCATTTATGCTTGAGCCACTCATTTTACAAAAGACAGCAAGGAATGAATTGCAAGTGGTGCTGTAATGGGTGCTCAGATCAGTACTACATACCACGATAATGACATTTTTTTTGTGAGCTGTGAGGGTGCGATGACAACGATAAGTTCATGTTCATATGATTGCTTTATTGTGTTTCACATAAAAAAAATACCTAAAAGCAATCATCTTCCTGAATGTGTTTGTGAAGGTTGGGCTTTTGCTCCAGTAAGATTTATCTGCCTGTTGGATTTTACCATTGCTGTTCTCATAAGTATCGTAAGTTACTGGAGTATAGATAAACTTTTGCACCTTCTTAAGGAATACTTTTTTCAGCAGTGAAACATGTATGTTCCGTTATTAAGCTTGATGGTTCTAAACTGCTGAGTTTCAGGCTTGCTGAGGTGCGAAATGGGTGAAGATCAAGTGGCTTTCGGAAATAACCCCTTCCTACCCCACTGTGTCTGCAGACCTGCAGCTCTGGACCTTGTATTTGTTTGCTCTTCCACAGCGGAGTCCTATACAGGCTTGCTCAGAGATCCAGGGGGTTATATTTGGTTTTAGTATACTGTTAACTTCTAATTAATCCTTGACAGATGAAATGAAGAACCAATACTATTAGCTGTCATTCAACATGGCCATATGTAGGAGTGGTTCACATGGGGAGATGGCTTCTCTCTTCTTCAGTTTGCTTCATGCTTCCAGAGCAGTGAATTCGCTAGCAAACTTCACATTGAATTTGTACTGCATATCAATAGTAAACCCTGACACTGGGGTGAAACCAGAACGTCTGATCTAGGTGAACAGTGGACTGGGCTGCTCTTTCAGTCAATCAGTAGACTCACAAAGATGCTCTGATACCAGGCTGCATGAGGCTTGGAGGGATTAACTTGAACACATCAAAACAGTGTGTGCTAACCCTAAACCTCCGTATTTGTAATCAACACTGCTCCATGTTCCATACCAGCATTCAAACTCCTACCTGATTCCCCTACCTAATCATGCAGACCCTCTTCTCAAAATTCCAGGTGCTAAAAGGATAAAACATTCCACCAAGTAAAAGGATGGTGAACAACTAGTAGCATACTACTACTTGAATAGATATGTCTAGTGACCTTCCTTTCAAAGGGGAATGGGAACATTTGTGTCTGTGAAAAATGGACACAGTACAGCTTAATTGAGAAAGAATCAGAGTTCTTATTTTATAGTAATGAATTATTATATAAATACTGAAAGTCATCTGCCTGTGTTGTGATTTCGCCAAATGCTCCTCCAGCTAAAGCCATAGCTTAAGTAAATGTTTCCACAGAAACCAGATTTTTCAACCCTAGGCCTCTGCATGCCTCCCTTAATGACTTTAATTCACTAAAAGAAATCAAACATAGCAAAATACTTAAGGAAAATATACCATGGTGTTTGTATTATAATATTAATATATCATTAGGTGCAATAAGCATAATCATTGGATAAAATAAAATTATGTGGAAAAAAAAAAGCTGAAGAATTCTGTGGACCTCTGCTGTAGTTAACATCATGGATTAGTAATTATTCTAAAACATGCTTGAATTTGGGACTACAGAACTAAATGTACAGAAAATAAGCATTTCAGGGATAGCAGTGTAAAATATAAACAAAGTGAGCTTATGACCGCACATTGAAACACAGAAAATAACATGAAAAAAATTAAATTTTCTGCATTTTTAGCCACTTAATACCACTCATTAATATTCTTGTGCATTTCACTAGAGTTTAAATTGTACTGAGCCATAATTACTGTGTAAATACATATTTAAACTGAATTCACTTTGGTACAAGCTTTGGCTAAAAAATCTTTAAGCTTGAGATAAATTGTACATATGAGCACTTCTGGCAGTGTAAAGAAGTTCGTCATGTTTTTTTGACTAAATGTCAATTCTTTTTGAAGGATTTGAATGGTTTTAATTCGAAGTCCTAAAATCATGAGAGAGTGATTAAAAGATTTGCTGCCATCAAATCAAAATTTAGATAAATACTTTAAGCAAAGGAACATATTTTCAGGTCAATAGACAGGGGAATGGTTGGATACTTCTCTATTCAAGTACAAGTAGTATTTATGAATTAGTAATTCGGTCAGTTTGTTTGTTGTGTATTAACTTTAAGAATTAAGTGGAAACGCACACATTTCCTACTTCACACGACGTGAAGGCCACTGAAAAGTGGGTAGTTGTCCAGGAAGATACTTCAGCTAAGAACAAAGCCCATAGAAACTTTTCTAGTTCAACACCAAAAATAAAGAAATGTAGGGGCTGTAAGAAGTCCCTAGTAAGTACGTGTCTCCTTAAATAACATTAAGCCTTTTTTTTGCCCCCTTTTTCTCCCCTTCAGCAGAGCAATTCTCGCCTCAGGCAGCAATCACTGCACCTTCGGGTGCACAGGAACCCCACTGTTTTGCAATTCAGATAGTTAAAGCAGTCTTTTTTCTTACAGAAATATCAAGTTAGGTATTTTTGTTTTGTGATCTTTAGTTTGGAATAGAACCTCAATGTCTTATTCTCTTTGGTAGAAAATTATTCAGTGTCTTACATATTGCTCTGTGGAGGAGGAAGGTCTGCATCCAATCCTGCAGCCAAAAGGCTGAGGGTAAGCAAGCACCAGGAGTCCATGATGCTGGAAATGAGGGAGCGAGGTCCATGTGTTTGACCAGTCACATCAGCGTCTTTTCTAAGCTGAGATCAGGGCTTCTTCCTCCTGCATAGAGAGCTGTCAGCCTGTTTCTATGGTGATCTCCAAGTCACTGATGGATTTGCTGTGATTACATAACATGTTCCCAAAAAATCAACTTAACTACTAGGATCTTTGAACACTGTCAGTATTTTTGGGTGTAGCCTGGACATTATGACAGTCAATGGGTTTCATCTACTTAGATGTGAATGCGCATTTAAATAGTGAGTGAGGAAGGTGATCTGTCTGAGGTAGGCTTTCACCAGGCATACATGTCATCTGGTGGCTGCTGCCTCTGGTCTTAGCAACTGTACCTCGTCCTGATGGAGCCTTTGCTCCGAATCTGCATGGAAATTTTCTGGAGAGTGCAGTTCATGTGTGTTTTCTCTGATGGATGTGAACCACCAAGTGCATTATCCCTGGGTACTTGATTTTACCTGGCTATCTGATTCTTTTTTGCTTGCTGGATCTACAGAGTTATACCCTACTCATACAAGTTACACTCCAGCGTTCTCCTGAATGTCAGAGAATAATTTCCTTCCCTTTTCTTCCCTTCACTTTACCAATACTTGTAATTTGATCATAGTTTGCACTGTATTTGGGGCGGGTACTTTTTTTAGACCACACACTCCTTCCTCCACCTCCATCCCTGCACATACACACCATCTGCCATTCCTGGGTTTATTTGGTTTCATGAAAATGTAGTCTTTCATTTTAAGCAGGCAGACCTCTCTAATTCAGGTGGGTACGGCTCTGAATTAAGTGCCAGGGAGGGAGAGTGTACTGTGCAGCCATGGGGATGTGGCAGTGTCCTGCCATGCATGTGGCAGTACATGCCACACTGATCAATGCTGCTGAAGGGGACACTTTGTAAAGTCTCCTTATGTCCTCTTGGTAACTCCCTGTTTCTTTGTCCTAGTGGTGACAGAGGAAAAGTGCCGAGAATTCAAACTGTCAATAGTTGTTTTCATGATCTAAATTGTAGGGTAAGTGCTTGGATGTTTGACTGTCTTTGAGGCCTTTTGCCTCCAAAATGCTTCCTTGCCCTGTGTGCTGCCCTGAGAAGGTCTGGCTGCATGTGTGAAGTAAAGGGCTTGTTTCATGTTAAAAGTTGGTGGTCATCACGATGTATACTTGACACACTAAATGAATGATGTGACACATATTAGCTGTTGATTAGAACTTCTTAACATAGTTCTGCCTCTATCAGACTATGAAAGGGTGTTCCTAAATTGAATGCCCAGTCCTTTGACAATAGAATTAAGCAAGACCTGAGAGGAAATACAGATGGACAGACAAGACAGGCATAAGTTTCCTTAAAATGCAGAGATCCCCCAGGATCCCTGTGGATGCTCTGCTGGGTTAGATGGCCCGTAGCCTCACTAAATACAGCTGCTCTTGGGTTGTTACAGCCAAATATCCAAACATTTACCCTACAATTTAGATCATGACAACAACTACAGACTGTGAAAGGCACAACAAAGTTTAGGCAAGTCTGAGCGTGGAAGTGTGAGAGAGGCTTTCCACACCTCGCAGACACATGCCAGGACAGGGCATGGCTGCAGCCAAATGCCTTGTCCCCTGGCCAGGTCTGTCAGACTTGCTGTTGCCTTTTCTTCCGTGCTCCACATGCTCTGTTTTTTGTGCACAGAAAAATGACAGTTGCCTAAACTTTCTTGTGTTTTTCCCTGAGCTTCACTGTCTTACCAAAATGAACACCATCAGCAGAGGGAGATGCTAATTTTCCATAGAAACCAGTGGAAAAAGAAGCAGGTTTCAAAATAATCTCTCCACATATACTTGCGGCATCTTAGTGCCTGTTGTGTTTGTTTTAGAGATGGGGAACTAGGCACAGCATGCTCAAATGCCGTGCTTGGTGTCATGCAGTATTGAGAACAGGAAGCTGAGGGCTTGAAACTGTGCCTGTTTTCTTAGTCACACCATCTTCTTAGTATTTTTGTGGGTTTTGATTGAATGTTTTAAACATTTGTGTCTTTTTTTTTTCCTTGCAGTAAATGCTTCAGCCTGCCTTGTGTTTTTTTCATGGGAATGATAAGCACACAGCCATTAATAATAAAATTACTCATCATTTCACAAGTAACTAGATCATGTACTGAATGGGGGTGAGGAGTAGAATTTAGAGAAAGGAGGATATTGTCAGTTATGTGTTTTTATAAAAAAGCAGAAAATGAAGATTTGTCAAAACTGATGTTCTGTCTAGACTGGAAAATATTTCTTTGGGTGTACTCAAACTGGATATGTTTTGCCCATAATAGCAAAATCTCAAGGTATAAGTACCTCACCTGGTCAAAGAGTACTTTGCCAACATAGAGCACATGTGCTAGCTGGGCAGGTTCCTTCCATGTGAATACTGCTGTGCTGGTGTCAAAAGACATATACTCGTGTTCAGGCAGTGAAAAAGTCATCCCTCTTAACTCACAGTCTGTGTTGGAAAATGTACCTGCCCCATGCAGACAAGGCCTTAGCTTTATCTAGACTGCATTTTGGAACAGCTTTCCCCAAATCCTACTCGCTCTAATGCTGCAGCCGCTCTTCTAAGTGTTTTCAGATTTTTTGCTAATGATAATCATAAAAGAAATAGGTAGTTCTTCCTGCAAACTGATGTTGAACTTTAAATTGGTCCTAGGTAATTCTTTATACAGGAGATTTTTTTTTCATATGGCAGATTTTAACAAAGTGCAGAACAATGATAGAGGGGAAAAGATGGTTTTTCATTTATGGTGTATCTTTGTTGCTACATTGCAGGATAAAAGCAATGGTGCTGTACTTCCAACATTGTAAACAATTTTCACAGCTTGTTAAATGCTGAAACAAAGCTTGAGAGTTTAAGAATTCACAAAAGCTGTTCATTTTATAGCAGATAAAGTATTTCCTGCTACAGAACACGCTGACAATTCTCATTTTCATATTATGCTAGTTCAGAACCAGTAAGCTGCAGCTGCATCTTTTGATGTTACTACAGTGATGCTGAACTTTCACTGCTCACTAGGTAACAGTTGCTAAAAAGCTGTGGTCAAAACTCACTACACTGTGGCCTTTAGACACTGCTGCTGGCTTTTCTTAGTGCTGGAGAATCTGGAAGACTCATGTTTGAGCTGCTTCCCTCTGATTTAGGTTGTTCAGATGCTTGATAGAGTTGGTGCAGGATTAGTGTTCAGGCCACTTTCTATTTTTCCTCCAATTACATTGATTTCTTTATTTCATTACTCACTTAAGACTGATTATTTTATCTCCTGCCATTATCACAGAACAGCTTTTTCTGTGTCTGAATCTTCTTTTTGATCGAACTTGAAAGAATAATTTTTATAGTCTCATCTGAATTTTTTGTATGATCTTGCTTTTATTGAAGTTAGGAGTGTTAATACATCTGTCGTTTTAAGGTTGCACTGAAAATGTTTCTCTCCACCTATACTCTTATCCCTAGGCAAGTTTAATAAAGTGTAGATAACTTTGCAGCATCTCTCTCCTACTTTTCCAGCTGGCTCATAGCCCCATGCCCTGAAATGTGTGTGTCCCCAGTTCTCAGGGAGGTCAGCGAAAAGTGGCAGGACACACAGCATACGATCGGAAATGTTTCACAGTTTTAAGTGAGTAGTAATTCTGGGAGCAATGTAGGACACTTGTTTCCTGTGGATTCATATTTTCAGTCCAAACTTCAATATCAATGAGGAGCGTTAGTATTAGCTTTTTCTTCTGCCTGACTCCTTATTTGCATAAAATTTGTACAAACCCTGATGTCTTTTGAGTCTCATCTTCTCTTTGTTTGGTTGAAATCAGTATTTAAAATAATCAGGTAGGAAATGCCAGCACACGTACCATATGCCATGATAACACAAGCTTTGCTTCCAAGCTGAGCTAAAAATGACTACTGGAGGGTAATGAGACATAATTACAAATCTGAATAAGATCTGTCTGCATTGTTTCACTTTGAACATAGTTACTGCTAATGCATGTCTGTTTGTCTCTAATGTGGATACTATTACCAGGAAACTTCCTGTAGCTAACTACAGCTAAACTACATGTTGACTGAGAATTGCAAGGAGTGTTTTTTTTTTATTGTTCAATACAATCCACCATTAAGGTAATTTGGCTTTTCCTGCAAGTTATTAGTATAATAAATTGCTTAATATGCATCTTTTATTGTGAACTAATTCATCCTTTGAGGGGAAAAAAAGGCAAACCCTAGTGTCAAATCCTAAATTAAGATAAGCTTGGGAACATATTTGGCAAGATAATGCTGATGAAAGTGAGAATCTGAACTCCAACTAAACCAAAAAATCATTAGCTTCACTGCAGCATTTATGATAAATAAGCGTACTGCCTTGTTACACTGCTCAAGTAATGAACAGTTTTGTTTTTCATGTTCACTACCATGGTCTCTTTGCACTTGTTGAACTGTTTTTCTCATAGGTCTTTGTCTTGTCAGTCTGCACAAATCTGATCTTAAACGAGGTGAACAGTGAGGCTGTGGCTTTGCATACAGCCTCTGCTCTGCTGGGCAGTTCTGTCATCTTTATTGAATGCACTCATACCTGTTAAAAGTAAGCAGCAGTGGTAAGACTGAACCAATATTTGATCGCCCTCACAATTGGCAGTGCCTCACTTTAATTAATGAGAAGCCTTTCCTCTTCTGTTAATCTTACCTTCCACTTTCAAAAGCTCAGTTGAGCAGCACTATCTAGGGGAATACATAATAACTCAATCACAGGGAGAGAGGTATCTCCTCGGCTGCTTGGCAGGATCTGTCAGTACGTTTCCTTGATATTTGAAAATGTAAGAATACATTAGAAGTGGTTGAGATGTCTCATGAAAGAAATCATCATGTACAAAGCTATTAAAACTTGTAAATAGAAGTTTCTTCTAAAGTGCTCCCTGTCCTACATTCCCTCTTGAAGAAAGAATTAACTTGTGTGGAAAGGCTATTGTAGATCTTCAACTGAATGCTTCTTCCTGGGGGATTGTTCATAATTCCACACATAAGGCACTCTCTTCTACAAGAGAAAATAAAATATTTTGATGCATCAGAGAAAACTGAAAACCGTTCTTAACCCGTTCTTAATTTCAAAAAATTTCTGCACAAAATCTTGCTTTTTACTTAACTCTTAAGCAATAATTCCTGTCATATAATAACCATCTCATTACTGCATTATGTACCCAAAAAGCTCAGGAACCCCAGGTGCTTCAGGTTCAAGTTCATGCCACCGTTTCAAGTAGGAAAATGTATGTGCTACCTGCTGTGTGTCCTTTCGGAAAGATGCCAAAACACAAGTCCTCTGCTCAGGACAATTAGCTGTTTCTCGTCCTGCTGGGCTTAATATTGTATAAAGAAATACTGCACACAGCTAACTGCCTCAGGTACTTTTAACACTATATGCATTCCTCTCCAGATATCTGGGGGCTATAAGATAATAAACCCTTTATTTCTCTTGTCTTCCCAGAAGAGAAAAAAAAAAAAGCTTTCGTTTGAACATGAAGTTCTTTAAGTATGTTACCTGCATAAGTAACAATATGACAGTTAAAATAGAAAAAAAGAGGCCAAA
Organism: Pterocles orientalis; assembly: GCA_011057875.1. NCBI lineage: Eukaryota > Metazoa > Chordata > Aves > Pterocliformes > Pteroclidae > Pterocles > Pterocles orientalis. The sequence continues at coordinate 321,099 of WKFP01014884.1, read as the reverse complement.
TTGTGCTCATTCTACTCCCTTCCGAATTCCCCCAAAAAGCAACAGAAAGGGTTTCAATGAGAATATTACCTTTTGAACTGGCACCTTCAACCTTCGGAGGATTTAGGAGTGTGGAGGGCATGGAGAGGTGCTACTTTGCTCTTGTTCTGACCCGATTGTTTATTAGTTGAGTATAGTTAAGCAATTTTTTAAGGAACTCACAGCTGATACTGATGGTTAGGCTACAGCAACACTACTGTTTTAAGGCACTTAAATGACTCCTCCAACTTTGCGTTTTGGAGGAGAAAAGATCACTCTCCTCATCCGTTTCCACTTAGTGAGTCATCCAACTGTTACACTTCTGTACACAAAATGAGAAAATGGTAAGGAAAAGCAAAAGCAAAATCTGCATGCAAGATCTGTTTGTGAGTTATACTGTTTAATAAAATGACCTTCACACAGAGAGAAGAAAAACAATGTGGAGATTGTCATTAAAAAGCTTCATTAATAGAACCAGCCGTGCCTGCAATGCTTTTATAAAGGTGTTCAGATGAATTCCCATACCTCACACTGCACCACTGCTTTTCACCCTCACCTATTTCCTACATGTAATTTTTCAAGGCATTTTTTCATCCGGCCTGTCAGGCTTCCATCTCCTCTTGGTCCTCTCGCTGATTATTCCAGCTGGGTGGGCTTTGATTTTTCACTGTATTACTATCGATGAAGCTGAAGGCTTTCAGGACAAGTAGTTTGTTTAACAAGACAGTTTAACGGTGATGTCTTCCTTAAACCTGCCCAAGGCTCTTCTGTTAATGTTTACTTATCCAGAGTAAATCTTACAGGCAGTCATTTCAAGATTGTTATGCAAATAAGTTCTTCATCTGCTTTTATAAAATCTTTCCAACAAGAATGTGTATTTTTTGCTGTGTTTTGTTTTCTTCCCTGAGTTTCAGATTTTTCCGAGTGACTATTCTTCATTTCTTGTCCTGTGCAAGATTTGTTATTTCACATACATGTAACTGCATACATATAGTGTGTTCATACATGATATATACACCTCTTCTAGTCAGCAGCCTGCCAGACAATAAGGACTAGAGTGCATAATGTAAGTACTCTGGTCCCTGAATTTAAAGGAAATACAATCAAATTAAACTGACCCCAAAGGAAAATTTAATTTTAAAAAGGAAGAAAATCCTGTAAAACTCTAAATTATGTAGTTCATCCAATTTCTATTTCCTGCAATTAAATTCATGTTGACAAATTACTCTGTACATTAAAAAATAATTTTGCCAATTAAGTACTGGTCACTCACCCATTAATTGCAGTTGCTTTTCTCTGTGTGAGAAAAATTGGATACATCAGCTTTTGTAACCAGCCTTAACTCGTTCCTTTTTCTTTTTTTTTAAAAGCATCTTCCAACTACAGAAAGGCAGGTATTCAAACATTGATGTAAGTGCACTCTTCCTTTCAAAATATCTACTCCTTATTGTAGAGTACATGACCTTCTAATTAATTATGCTGTCCTTATACTGAGCAACTATTGCCCAAATTTCACGGAGGAGCTGATGTGAATATGTGATGAGGCTGGCTGTATTACCCGCACAGCAGAGAGAAGTCCTCCCCTGTCTTGCTGGGAAATGAGCATGCATCCAGGCAGGAGTGTGTTGCTGTTGGGAGGAATGAAACTGGGTTTGTCCCTGAGAGAGACAGAGAAAAGCAATGGGTCTTGCGACTGCTGTGGACTTCTCTCTCTCTAATGCTGTTCCTTCTGCATGCACTCAGTCTGTTAACTTGTATAAGGATGCAGAGCCTAATTCTATCCTGTTAAAACCTGTCAGATCCCAAACACAGTGGACTATTGACTGTCAGACTTCTCTGTTCCAGAATGGGAGGCTTTCATTTCTGCAGCAGTGGCTGAAATCTTCCTTTATTTCTTTAAAACAAGGGAGTCTTTGTAACAGGGGATTTATTTTAGCAGGTGCATGGAGAATGGTGAGGTGCTTTTGTAGTTTGTTTCTTGGTACAGGAATGGGATCTTCCACCCACGGGAGATGTGAAAGGTGGCTGTGGTACTACTGACCTGTACAAATTACTTGATATATCTGTGTGATTACTGAAACAATGCTAATTTTATATTCTTTAACATGAATGGAAGCAAACTAAGGTACTTATCACTGTGTTGTGGAAAATGATGACTGAGCTTAAATTAAAAAACATTTCTTAGGAAGGGTTTTCATTGACAGGACACGGGAGGGAGAAGTCTCTATCAAACATTTTGACTTAATTCAAAGGAAAGCTAATTCAATGTTAGTTTTACAAATAGCAATCTAAGGTGATGGTTAATCCATTGCAGCACACAGCGTAGGACAAACAGTCTTGGTGACAGTGGCCTGTGTCATACTCCAATGCTGTAGGCATGGCTGCTGATGTGTGGCAGGTTTCTGTCTCATTTGTGGCTGAAGTTTCCAGCATTGTTACACTTTTCTGCTCTGAGACCTAGAGGCAGTGTATCAGGTGATGGGTGGCTGATAGAGGGCTGTCTTGCGTTCAAGGCCATTGAATTCTGCCCATGAAGTGGGTTTCCAGCATTTGCCAGAAACATGGGTGAGATGGGAAAACTGAGAGAGAGTCATTAGTCGCTTGTCCCTGATGACCCAGTGCCTGCCTTGAACCTCTGGGACCTGATTGGCAAAGTCACCATGCTCTCACAGTTGAAAATGAGCTGTTTAGATGTTACAATTTGAATAGTATAACGGTTTATGAAGCACCAGGTGTTCCCTAAAATCAAGACCCAATTGCCAAATTGGGTATGCTAAACTGGTGGCTACTAGCTGTCCTTATTTCAGTGTGTTTCAGTTTCCATATGTGAAAACTGAAGTGATAGTGGTCAATAACAACCGATCTGCTTATAATACAAACTGGATTGCTTTTCAGCTCAAAGTAGGATTCATGCTCTGATTTGTTTTGTTTGAGTGCTCATTTTTCACAAAACTCAAGCAAGTCTCAATCAAAACAGCCTCCTTATCCCAGCCCCATGCCCTTAGTACAGACACTTTTTCCCTTATTCTCCCAGCTGAAGGCGCTCATCTCATCTCTCTTTCACACTCTCAGCCCTTTACAGAGCCTAGCTCATGGTTTCCTGGCTGGAGCTGGTGAGTTTGTTAAAAGGCTGACTGTTGCCCCCTCCAAAACAAGCTACCTTCTTACACATTGGATCATCTCATAGGCATGTTGTGCAAACAGATGTCATTAATATTTGAGAAGCCCTCAGATACTACGTTGTCAGTGCTAGAGAAAACCCTTTGAAAAAATGAACAATTTTGTCTTCAGAGCAGCATACAGTAAATAAGGCACGGAGTGACACACTGGATCTCTAGGAGAAGGCAAAAATACGGAGTTGCTGCTTATTCAGGGAGCATTGTCTGTTTGAAGAGACAGACAGATCCTGTAGGACAAAGTCAATATTCATGTCACGAAGACCATTCTGGACTGCATATACACAGGGGGCAGGGGCAAATTGTCGTCACAGAAACAAGCTGAATTCTGCCATTTCCTAGCTTTTTCAGGACGTTAATTCACTGCCTTAATAATGCTATTTTATAACTGTTTGTTTGTAGGCTGTGTGCATTTGGTTTCCTTTGTGCTATTCTGTTTCTATAACATAGTTTTGATGGAACCATACGAGAGAGCTGTTCTCTGTCCTGTGAGCCCTGGTGGAGCCACACTTATCACAAATGTATTTACGTAATGAATAACGTTACTTTGGTTTGGATTAACAATGTTTTCCCCATCCTCAAACCATTCTGGGCAGATGCCCTGGTACAGCTGAGGAGTAATTTCATGGTACAAAGCACCATTCGCATGCAAAAGTTATAATTAGGGCTAATCTGTCAGTCCTGCAGTCACATCGTGTGATCATTTTTCAGGGCTTTATAACTGTTAGAATTTTACATCTAATTGCTCAGGTCTCCATGGATTTAAGCGCCACAACTTAATTAAGGGACAAATGCAACCCTTAGAGCAAAATCTGAGTGCAGAGTGCTAGCCAGCTGTTATGACTGGCATAAGGAGCCTCCTGCCAGCGCAGGGCAGCTGCAGAGCAAGGAGCTCTTCTGCTGCCTAACTGCCTCTGGTTACTTTTGCTCTTGCTCAAAGCAGGCATGCTAACAGACTGCACTTCCAGCGCTCCTAACCCCCAGGAGAAAGTTGATACATATCCTGCAGATGTAGCTTTGCACTGTGCCAAGTGTAGTCTGGAGATGGAGCTGTTCTGCAAATTTGCTTCTGTGCAACGCAAAGGCACTTTGTGCTCTC